>CAKALU010042789.1:0-10815 GCA_916700995.1 Hozukius guyotensis
ATGCCGAATAGATAGAGCCAGAGCCAGAGCAGCACAACCTCCTCTCCACCATGAACCTAGAGAGAGGACGATATTTTTTGGGTTTTTTTGGATTTGTTAAAAACCTTGGGACCTGGGACCTGGACCTGGGTCCTGCAGACCGTCAGTGTCTGTCGCGCTATGTCGCCTTGTCCACAGGGTGGCGCACGGACATCATCCAAATGGGAAACCTGTTGTCAATTTGGGCTGTCCTTTTAGGAAACTTCTCCAAAACTATGCTTCAAAACCAACGGTTAGCCATGTAATCCCATTTCTCTTCTGTCATCTTTAACTATGCTGCCAAAGGCAATAGTGTCCCGCTACTCTGGACCCGGGCACCTCCGGGGCTGGGACCATCTCCATTGCCAGGACCCATGGTGGAAAATCACATGTCTGTGTGCTCACACTTCCTTATCAATAAATAACATTTACTTGTCCATGCCTTATATTTTGTGACATATTGTTTTATTGCACTTTATTGCGCGTTAATAGGCCTAATTAAAGTTGCCTAATGAACATATAATTTCTCATATTATTTATTTTTAATATATCACATCCAAGCCACACGACCTCCACCAGTAACACCAAGGTTAACAATGCAAACTTACAATTTAAATATAACTGTAATTTATAACGCTAGCTAACGTTAGCTAGCAATCCTAATGTTAATGTTGTTAGCAAACTAACGTTAGCACAACAACGACAGGGGAAAAAATGCAAAAAGCTTAATGTAATTATTTACGTTAACGTGAGTTTGCTAACGATATTAGCATGGCTAGCTAATGTTTGCTAGCTCAGGTTAGTATGTTATTTGCTGCTTAACGTTACGCTAACTTTATTTTTAAATATATATACATATATATATATATGTATATATATATACATATATATATTAAGCCTGTATTATTTACCTTGGTGTTCTTCCTTGAGGGAATAGAAAGTTGCATGTCTTCCTCTGAGAACATCTTTGTTTTAAGTCCAACAGTTGATTTCATAAATTAAAAACCACACAAAATTATGACTGTTTATGAATTTATGTTGGAAGAGTCATGATAGCCTGAATTGGTGGTAAATACAATCAAACCAATCAAAAGGTGGCATTCGTCCTCCTGATTGAAAGCCAAAGGATTAATTACAGAGTAAGAGTAAGACAGAGAGAAGACTGATGTCCAAACACAGCGGCAGACGGAGTGAAGGCAGAGTTAACTGAGCAGTGATGGAGGAAGGCTAAAAGAGATGGAGTGCTGGATGAAATAGAAGCAGACAGCTCGGACGAAGCCGAGAGCTTCATCACACACATCTCCTCGGGGACGTAATCAGTCCTTCTCCAATTTGGCACTCGCCGCTTATCGCACTACCGGGAGCCGTGACCCACCGACTTTTTACGGTGTGGTCGACTGGCAAATGGAGAGATAGGCCCGTCTGCCTGCCAATGTCTTTTAATGAGCGTGCCGATAAACAGTGAGGAGGAGGACCGGAGCTGAGGCCCTTTATAATTACTTCTCCAATGATCACCCTATTTCACCCTGTATACCAGATCAATATTACAAGACATGGCCTTGATGACTTACAAAGTCACTTAATCTCACTTGATACTGCCTTCACTGAGCGAGGATGGGAGGAGGCCTTTTATACAGGGAGGAGTGGCTGAAGGGGCGGGGGGGGGATGTTAGTCAAGTGCAGTAAAAGAAGAACACAATAAAAAAAAAGCTAATGGAGAACACAGAGTGAAGAGCATGTTAATTCAAGACCAGACCAGAGATAATAGATCATTTTGAACATTGCAAGCCAAATATAATATATTATATTTATATATACTTTAGGGCTGTCAATCGATTAAAATATTTAACCTGACCCGCCAGATGGTGTGCTAAACAGAACCATCTGAGAAGCCGTCATAGGAAACTGTTTGGAAAAGTGCCGGTGATTGGACGAACTGTCTGTCAATCAAACTCTTGCCGAAGCCAGTTGGGAGAAGAGCAAAAACATGTTTACAGCCTTCAGTGGCGTTCTTAGCTCTTCTTTCAATGAAGAAATCCTCTCCAGTTCTGATAGAACTACGCTAACCTCTTCAGGAGCCGCCATTGTAGTTTAGAACGAACAGTCTTCTCTCCGTATCGTCTCACACGCCTAAACTAGCTGCCAGTAGCTCCTCACAGGACAATGATTGGCCCGTGCACTGGCTGACCCGACACAAACACATTACTACCCTAATTTCCCCTGATAATGCTTCACTGTGAACAACAAATCTGTGTTGTAATCAACAGGAAGAGAGATAGTAACGTTACCTGTTAGCAGCCGGTGGGCAGCACCGTCCTGTTTGGATTAATAATGGAGATACTAACGTTAACGTTAAAAACGAGTATTGGGCGAAGGTAAATTCTAACGTTATCATGATGTGTTCAAATGTGCTCTCGTAAAATGTTGTTTTTGGTGAAATTCGAACTCTGGAGTTTACCATGCATAGAGTGTTTTTTACCTCCGCCAAGGCCGAAGACCTAGGAAGGAGGTTTGTTGGTTTGATGGTTTGTTTGTTTGTTTGTCCGTTAGCAGGATTACTCCAAAAGTCTGGTATGGATTTGAATGAAATTTTTTGGAGGGGTGGGTTGCGGCACACTGAACAATCCATTCGATTTTGGTGGCAATCAGGATCATGATCCGGATTCAGGAATAATTTTAAGGATTCGGATCACCCTGAGCATTATAACCACAGGGTATAACACATGCGCAGTGTAGCTGATGACGCGTTGATGACGCGTGACCCCGCCTCCTTCTGAGAGCAGAGAGATACATGTGTGGATGTGTGTGCGGGAGCTGCTGGCCGTCCGCGGTGAGAAAGAACAAAGCGGTAGATGACGGAATGAGAGACAACGTAGTGTAACGTTATACAGACATCACAAGGCTGCTGAATGAGAGAGGCATCCACCGATACGTTACACGGAAACACACCGTGTTAATAACAAGCCGACCACCTCACGGTACTGCCAGCTGGGAGCTGTGATCTGTTTTTAAAGTCAGGCGTTGGCGGAGGTCTGCGCTCTCCGAGTGCAATTCTAGTTTATGTAATATATCGAACATTGAATGACACCAGATCTAAAATATTATTCCATCATTTAGCGCAGAGATTTAAAAAGTGGCAGATAACATTTCTGAGTGGCAGACAAAAAAAAAATACTTGTCTGCTACAGTGGCAGGAAGTGAAAAAGGTAAATTTTAGACCCTGTTGATATGTCTGATTCGACAGAATTCTGAGGCAAAATGCTCTATAAAAGCCAAAGTATGTGTTTGTGAAGTTTTTGATGTAATTTAGTAGAAAAAAATGTATGAACATTTGAAGAGTCAGAACTGTTCTTTGTTATGTTAACAACAGTAATGTTAGTTAGATTTGGTGAGATCAGAGCTATGGAATATTAAATCATCCACCTCAGGTGAGAATAATACACTACAGGTTATGAACTTCTTTTTAAAATACAAAAATGTGAAGTTATCGTATCGGTATCAGCCATGAGAAGAAGGTAATTATCAGTTATTGTATCGGCTGAAAGAAATCCATACCGTGCATCCCTACAAAAATAATGTTCATAAAATGTACCTGATTTGACTACTGCTGTCTCCTGCCAAAGAAAACAACAACACATCTGGTCTTTGCAAACAGAAATGATGTAGCTACAGTATGTGTTTATTTGCATAAAGAGCGGGGAAGTGAGATCTGATCACAAGTGGTCACTCATGTGAAGACACACTCCAATGCCAGGTGTGGACTGAGGGGGTTAGAAGTGTCCACTCGCGATCAGATCGTCCAAGACGCATGTCTAATGCCAGGTCTGAACAGGGCCCTTGACATGTTAAAGGTGTTCTGGAGACGGGCTCCATGTACAATCATACATCTCTTTCTACACCACATATCATCCAGAGAGGGCTTTATAAAACAGTGAATATGCAGCACACACCTCCAAACAAGTAGAGCTCACCTCATGGGAGAGCAGCTCCGCTCCGGCAGCGGTCCTAGGTACAGTAATTAGACAGAGAACAATACCTGTAGTGTTAGACAAGGCCTAACATACTGTTTTTCATTTTCTTTTTTTCATATTCCAATTTGTTGTCACTATGACCCCTATTCTCTGCCTATGCATGCATGATGAGCGGCGCATTCACCCGGTGTCCATTCACATCACCGTTAGCCATTGTTTCTGCTCAAGCAGAAAGCGCTTGTCTGGCGAGCACTAATTACAACCTTGATTAGGAGGAGAAGCAATGAAAGAAATAGAGCTCTCCGTAAGAGATAGGAGCGGTAACCTCAACTCCCCACCCCCCGCCTCATTGTTTGGAGGGACCAAGACACTCATGGTGACTTAGATGTATGTGTGAGTGTGTGTGACACAGAAAGCAAGCATGTCTGCCTGTCTATTAACATACTGTGTCTCTCCAGTACTAATATCACTGTGCAGAGTGTGTGTGTGTCTGTGTGTGTGTGTGTGTGTGTGTGTGTGTTTGTTCTGCAAAGCCAACATACGCTGCTAAACACAACACAGCACCACATATAATAATGTATAATAAAGTCTTGCAGTGATGTGGCCACCGAGCACTAAATGCCAGATAGAAGGGTGGAAGCAAAGAATCAGGTCCAAAAGCTACAATTACTACTTCATTGATTTTCTGTCAATCAGTAACTAATTGGGGCTGGTTCCCCCCCCCCATGACCACCCGTCTCACTCAACAGAAGTGTGACGTCGTACCGCAGCTTCCACGTTCATCACGTGACGCACTCTGGCCCAAAGAGCGTTTTCTCCCAAATAAATGGAAAGGGGTCGTCTGTAAAAGGCTGAATAAAATGAGTCTGTCACAAAACGCTGCCAAATGACTCGTTATATTATCAACATTTTATACATTCAATATAATAACATTTGCTATGGAAAGAGCCATATGACTGAACGATCTCATCCCAACAGGATGTCAGCCGGCTCAGATGTCTCAGACTCGCATGCTCTCAACCGGCAACTTTCATAGGACAGATCGGGGTGCCATCTTTAAACGTGATATCCAGTTCTCCTTAAAGGTCCCATCTTGTAAAAAGTGAGATTTTCATGTCTTGTATAGTATAAAGCAGGTTTAAGTGCTATATAAATACTGTGAAAGTATCAAAACGCTCAATCCACAGATGAATACACACAGCCCGTTTTCAGAAACTGTGCGTTTGAAACAAGCCGTCAGGATTTCTGAACATTTGTGATGTCACAAATCTACAATATTTAGACCATTTCACAGTTTTAAACATAAACATTCTTAATGTGTCCCAGTTTATTTCCTGTTGCAGTGTATGTGAATGACATCAGCTGACAGGAAGTAAGCATGGACCCAAGCTGTTTCCTAGCAACGCAATTCTGTTGCCCTTCCGTTGAAATGCGCTAAAACAGAGCGTTTCTGATAGCAGGTGAATACAGGTATATTCAGACAGACAAGATTAAAAAAATAAAGTGTTGTTTGAACATTAAAGCATCTAAACATGTTTTAGTAGAAACCCAAAATACAACTATGAACCTGAAGATGAGCAGATATATGTCCCCTTTAATACATCCACGGTCCCAACTCGGATGTTAAAATGCCTAAACTAGTAGCATGAAGGCCAGAGGTGCCTTAATATGACTTGAGGCCCCGGGGCCACTGACGTTTTGGAGGCCCTTCCCTCCCTTCACAATATGCCACAGCAACTTTTATTCAGAACCCCCCATCAATGGACAGCGACAAATATTAAATGGAGTGCCCTCCTGATCAGTAAACAGAATATGAAAGTCATCAGAAGACTAGAAAAGAGCTACTCTTTATAGATGCAAGTCCATTTACCATTCACAGGCTAAGATTTTGGGGTGGGGGTTTAGGAGATCCTCCCCCCAAGAAAAAGATAGATAACACCTAAACAAAACTTGCTATAATAATAATTTTATTATTGACACATATCACAGCCTTCGTCTGAACATTTCTGGCAACGCTTGCCATGTAAAATCATATTCTGTAAATCAATAGAGCAGATTCAGAAAACGTTTAAATAATGTTTCATTAATAATATTTATTCTAGCCGATAGTTAGACCCTGGGTTCCCAGCTCCAGACCTCCAGACCCCCCCTACCTGTTCCAGGTCTCTCTGCTCTAACACAACTGAACCAGCTGATGCTGCTGACTTGCATCAGGTTTGCTCAAAACATAAAGTATTAACTACTATCGTTGGGTTACTGATTTATTATACAATAAAGTGATGATGATGATGACAGCGTTGCGTACGCTAGATGGGCTTCTGTGAAAACATTTGCATGTTATGGATTCACAGTGTGCATCCGGCCCGTGCATTAAGGCGCCGTTGATGAAGGCTATTCCAATAAAAGCTCAGCTGAGGTTTTACATCTGAATCTAGCAACCCGGTAACCAATCCCCATCCAGTACACAATGAAAAGAAGAACCAAATATCAAAAGCCCCATACTGTCCATATCTATATTCAGGTTTATCCTAATACTAAATAATGTGATTTAATATAATTTCAGAAGCATTTTTTGGGTCCAAACACCACTTTTCTCCATGTCCCATAACTGCATGTGGTCTCAATGATAAGGTATGTAAAATGAGCTAATTCAATTACAATATGACATTATTTCATATACATATTAGTTAACATCATATTAAAATGATTTATTTCTTTACTAATCATTTATTTGTTGTTGTTTTTTCATCTAAATGAACCTGTCCCACACTTCTGAGTCCTTACCGCGACACTGAACAAATGCTGTACTAAAAGTTTTACTCAAAGCCAAACAAATCTAGTTTCCATGGAAACAGAAGTTAGCAGGTGAGCACATGGATGACAGGTTGGGCCGCCCACATAGGTGGGTTAAGATCACCTTTTCTTCTTCTACTTAGCATACAGCTCAGTAACATTTAAAAAATAACTTCATATTACTGTTGAATTCATGGATATTAGACGCTAAGAGTCAAAGCTAACGTAGCAGACCTCGTTAGCTGCCGTTTATCTGCAATATTAGCAAAAATGTCATTTCCGCAGCATGTCCTTACCGCAGTATCGCATATCTGTAGACATTAGAATTGCAATATCTGTCATAAAACACAACATATTTTATATTCTTTGTGTATGAAGACTGACATCTGTGGTTACGGTCTACATTTATTAGGGTGTCGAGAAAATCATGAAATCCCCTATTTAAAAAAAAAAAAAATTCTATCAATATTTACAATGATGCACAAAGCTTGATGAAAATTAATTTAAATGTCTTTAATATTATAGAAATTAAAAAAAAAGGAAAATGTATAAAATGACCATTATTGTAATGTTGTGATTAGGCCATTTAGTAAGAACAAGTGATGAAATCTTAGCCACTATATGCAATTGTGTGTACCTGTTTATATGTATTACATACTCTGATGGTTAAAATTAAAATTCATAGACGCTGATTTTTTCATTTTTTTTATTTGGGAGAGTCAAAAGTGACTGTAGTTGCAGAAACAGCCAAGCAGCTTTAATTATGTTATTATGTCTGCTAATAATAGCCTAGATGAGTATCGTTCCACGACCGTTTCAGTGTATTGATCATGAGATGTCTTCTGATATTATGTTGAGATTAATCAGTTTCTATAATCACATTAACACAAAACAATATTATTATAACTGATCAGCTTCTGCTGCTTTTTTGGCACAAGGCTGAAGTTGCTTGTTGTGTTTGAAATGAAGGAAACTCAGTTCAAAATACTTCCAGGGATTGCTGCCGTACAGCATATTCTATCTATCGGTAATGATATTACATTTCTATGTTCCTTTAATGATGGCTGCTGTGGTGAGCTCTGCTCCAGGTTCCCCTCACTACATTACTCCTCCTCTAAGATCTGACCAGCTTCATGATTTACTTTAATGGCTTTCGTTTAGACAAACATGTCCAAATCATAACCACTGAGATTAACCTGCGAGCGAATGTAGGCCTCTCCTCTTCAGGCTGGTTCAAATCAATATACAGAGCTGAAATAATCACTTTTAACAGACATCTGACTGATTGCATGTTCACACTGATTAGCACACAAACGCCCCGTCGATGTAAAACAGCAAACCTGTCTAACAAGACGATGCCTGGCGCTGATAGTGAGCGCACATGTGGACAGAGCCGGGTAATGGTGCGGTAGCGGGTGGCCGGTGGCAGACAGAGTGCTTGAAAGGCCCTTCTTTGGTATGGAAATAGGGACTGCAGAGAGCAGATATGATAAAATATCGGACTTTCACACAGAATGCCAGGGGCTGTTTGGACATCTGCTGTGTGCTGTGCAGCTATCTGGCACACGGGAAATCAACATGCACACATTATTTCAGGCAACATGCGCACGGCTCTGTGGTCGACCCACACACTTCATGTATTTAAAGGAGAAATCCACCCAAAAGAGCAATCTCCGACGTATAATGCATCCATTTTATTCTCATTCCCATGGATGACTGGCCAATTACAGCCAATGAGACGTCATGCGGAGACATCATGTTGTCTTCGACATGCACGGTAAATGTCATGTGTCAGCCCCCTTGAGATTTAAAGAGAGATGTTTTCCTCCTGCGCTGACATTCAACAATCACACAGACAGGAATCAATCAGTCAGGAGGCAGAGAGACCTGCTGCTCCGCTGACAGACCACAATGCACTGCAGCAGCCACAGGACATGTTGTGTTCTCCGCCCTCACTGTGCTTTCAGCTCTCCCTCTCTCCACCTACATGAATAACCCACAGCTGATCACAAATTCAACGCAGCCATATGTGCGCTTTAGACTGGGAGCATTGAGTTGCTGCTTATTTTGTGTTTTTAGAGGTTGTCTCAAGGCATCTGAGGACAGACAGAAAATAACTTCCTGAAGTAGGAATAACAGCTCAGGTGTAAGTTTAGGCAAAGTAAAGAGACAAAAGTCATTTTAAAGAGGGAGAAATGTTCCCAATCACATTTTTGATGATTGTCCATAGTTAATCGCGATTAATCGTTGCACATTTTTTAACTCTTCAAAATGTACCTTAAAGGGAGATCTAAGTATTTAATTCTCTTATCAACATGGGAGTGGGCAAATCTGCTGCTTCATGCAAATCTATGTATATATTTATTATTGTAAATCAATTAACAACACAAAACAATGACAGATATTGTCCAGAAACCCTCACAGGTACTGCATTTAGCATAAAACAATATGCTCAAATCATAACATGGCAAACTGCAGCCCAACAGGCAACAACAGCTGTCAGTGTGTCAGTGTGCTGACTTGACTATGACTTGCCCCAAACTGCATGTGATTATCATAAAGTGGGCATGTCTGTAAAGGGGAGACTCGTGGGTACCCATAGAACCCATTTACATTCACTGATCTGGAGGTCAGAGGTCAAGGGACCCCTTTGAAAATGGACATGACAGTTTTTCCTCGACAAAATTTAGCGTAAGTTTGGAGCGTTAAAACTGAGTTTGTTACAACCTAAAAATTGCAAGTTGTGTTAATGTGTTAGAGAAATTAGTGGCGTCAAAACTAATTTGCATTAAGGCGTTATTATGGCATTAACTTTGACAGCCCTGATATGTAAGGGATAATGTACAGCGAGCTGGTCATTGATGTGAAATGAAGCCGGACGCAAAGCGCTTTTCTTCACCCTGAAGGGGTTTATTTCACAACAATGACCCGCTAGCTGCACATTATCCCGCTTATTACACGGCTACCTACTGAAGAAATCAATACTTTGACACTAAAGCGGTCCGACAGAGTCCGACATCAGACCTGCATATGCTATAAAGAAATAACAGACCGTAGAACACCGTGATTGACCAATCAGAATCGAGTATGTATATATATAGATATATATAGATATAGATATAGATATAAAGATATATAGATATGCTGTACATTATAAAATGGGAACCAACACATATCAGCTCACTTGCCTCTCACATCCGTCTATTTCACATCCGCAGCCAGTTAGCTTAGCTTAGCATAAAGACTGGAAGCGGGGGAAACAGCTAGCCTGGCTCAGTCCAAAGGTAACGAGGTCCATCTAGCAGCTCACTGATGAACACATCATGTCTCATTTACTTAAGCTCAAAAACTGGAATGTAAAAACAACAATTTGCTGTTTATACAGGGGGTTATGATCAGGACTGTTTCCTGGCCATGAGCAGTTGCCAGGTAACCAGCAGAGACTGTAGGACGTCACCCAGCTGGCGGCTTCTCACATCACTGAAAACCAGAGCACGTTCTCTAATAGGCTTTATATTGATACACCGACCGCATATCCAAAATCTAAATGACTTAAATGTTAAAACTTAATCTAGTGACACAACAACAATTAGAATAGTTATGAGCCTGGCTCACGTTCTCCGCCATCACCACTGGTAGATGTGAAATGCATGCTGGGATACAGGAAAACAAAAAAACAAGACATATTAAAACATGTAGGCCTGTGTTTGTAAGATCCTGGCCTCCCCCCAAAACGAACTATTCTGAAAAACTAGCTCATGGTATAGAACCTATAACTGCTGACCCCCGCCTTTACAGACTTTACACAAAGAAATAAAAGTTGTCCAGGATAAGGTGGAAGAATGTTCCTTAAGATTTGTGAAGTGAATGAAGTCACACTGAGGAGGTGGTGTGCGCTCTAATGCGAGCCATCAGAGGGAGAATCATGACAAGAAATGTACTTTTTTTGTTCATGTGGGATATTTCATTGTGCTGTTGATCTACAAATCGAACGTGTCAATTCTAGTGAAACACCTCCCTCTTGTGTTCAGCT
>CAKALU010042789.1:10835-34872 GCA_916700995.1 Hozukius guyotensis
TGGGAACCAACACATATCAGCTCACTTGCCTCTCACATCCGTCTATTTCACATCCGCAGCCAGTTAGCTTAGCTTAGCATAAAGACT
This sequence comes from Hozukius guyotensis, assembly GCA_916700995.1. NCBI lineage: Eukaryota > Metazoa > Chordata > Actinopteri > Perciformes > Sebastidae > Hozukius > Hozukius guyotensis. Next base: position 10,923 of record CAKALU010042789.1, read on the forward strand.
GGAAGCGGGGGGAAACAGCTAGCCTGGCTCAGTCCAAAGGTAACGAGGTCCATCTAGCAGCTCGCTGATGAACACATCATGTCTCATTTACTTAAGCTCAAAAACTGGAATGTAAAAACAACAATTTGCTGTTTATACAGGGGGTTATGATCAGGACTGTTTCCTGGCCATGAGCAGTTGCCAGGTAACCAGCAGAGCCTGTAGGACGTCACCCAGCTGGCGGCTTCTCACATCACTGAAAACCAGAGCACGTTCTCTAATAGGCTTTATATTGATACACCGACCGCATATCCAAAATCTAAATGTTAAAATTTAATCTAGTGACACAACAACAATTAGAATAGTTATGAGCCTGGCTCACGTTCTCCGCCATCACCGCTGGTAGATGTGAAATGCATGCTGGGATACAGGAAACATTTGGACCATAGGTGTGGATTTCTTATTGGGACAGTACTTGGGCCGTGACTGATGACGTTTCAGAAGAGTCAAAAAGACAGAAGACCTGGAGAGGCATGACACACAGCCAACCCAAACCAGCAGAGTCTTAATGACCTCTTATTGTATTGACCATGAGGACGTACAGTAGACCATAATGTGTCTCACCTGCGAGCAGCATATGTGCGAAAATACATAAAAACCATGACCACATCTGATGCATTTTAAAAAGTAATAAATAAGTATTTCTTAAAAGCAGGTGCACTGTACAAAATAGGGCTTTTCTGTATGTTCCTGTCTTTTCTCTAAGAGCAAAAACAAAAAAACAAGACATATTAAAACATGTAGGCCTGCGTTTGAAGATCTTGGCCTCCCCCCAAACAAACTATTCTGAAAAACTAGCTCATGGTATATAACCTATAACTGCTGACCCCCGCCTTTACAGACTTTACACAAAGAAATAAAAGTTGTCCAGGATAAGGTGGAAGAATGTTCCTTAAGATTTGTGAAGTGAATGAAGTCACACTGAGGAGGTGGTGTGCGCTCTAATGCGAGCCATCAGAGGGAGAATCATGACAAGAAATGTACTTTTTTTGTTCATGTGGGATATTTCATTGTGCTGTTGATCTACAAATCGAACGTGTCAATTCTAGTGAAACACCTCCCTCTTGTGTTCAGCTTCAAAACTGCATCAACATGGCTGAAAGAAGCTCATCAGCCTCTCTGTCCAAATGACAAAAGGGCTGTTTGAGGTGTGTATAAAGCTCACATTTATATATATATATATAAATGTCAAACTACATAGTATAATCCAATAGTGAGCAGTCCTAAAAGAGTATTGTATCTTATTTTCTTGGAATCTAAATATTTCACAGGGGTCCTATTTGATACTTGATATTCTTTATGTCATGTTGCGTCTTGCACATGTACGTTAGATTTCAGCACTTAAAGGTTCAGTGAGGAGATTGCAACCAACTGAAGCCTCTCCCGTGTGCCAAGCGAGCCAAATGAGAGCTACGGTGGCCGACGCAGACACGCGATCAGCCCTCTCTAGAGCCAGTTGTTGTAAGAGTAGAGGGCTCTGATACAAATGTTCGTAGTGGCCAAACGGTGAAATTACAACTTCCGTGTCCGTCACATGATGCCATTGGGCCCAAAAAGACTTTTTCCCGTAGACTTACATTGGGAAAGAGACGTCTGTAACTTAGCGGATAATTTTTTTTGAGGTGAATCAACTTCCTAGTACGAACACTTGAATAGCCTTTATTTATATCATTAGGACCTAAAAGTTGTAAAACGCACTAATAGCTGAATCAAGAGTTATTTCTCTTCCTCCGTTCATGTGAATGAGACCCAGACCGAGGCTGGAGCGAGGGCTGGGAAGCAAAGTTAAAGGAAACGCTACTGCTCCTGCTCTATGGGCCCAATGGATGTGGAATTTTGCCGGTTGATCCGGGTACTTTATCACTCAGCAGTCGAGCCATTTTGGCTCCACTGAGCAACTCAGGAATGAACAGCAGCCCGCCTCCGACGCTGGATCCAGTTCTCTTTATACTTCCATGGTGTACGTGGGAAGTGAGTAGTGATGCAAGAGAGAGAGAGCGGCAGCGGCGGCGACGACGGGAGCGAGTAACGTTATCGACTCCGGCCAAAGCAGGAAAAGTTAACAGAGTTTGGTTTGTCCGTTCTGGGCTACTGTAGAACCATGGCGGTGCATGTAGATATATGTAGATATAAACGTCTCATTCTAAGCTAACGAAAACACTATTCTTATTATCAGGTGATTATACACTAAAGAAACCATACTTATTGATATAATATTCAATTTTTTGCCAATAGATCCCCCTAATTGTTGACTTGTGTCAGAGTGTGAGCTCACCAGTGGTCTAAAACAGGTTGTATATGACAGTGGTTGTGCATTGAACTTTAAGTATTCTATGTAATGCTCTGTGGCAGTGAACGTTACAGTTTTGTCTTTACGTGTCAGTTTTAGTTCATGTGAATTGATGTGATCGGTGCTTGATGTCTCATGTCTGTTTCAAAGTCATGAAATAAACCAGACATGTTTATTCTCATCTGTTCTGAGTGTTCTTTATGAAACTGATTAATCTTGGTTTAGTTCGTTAGGCAGCTGAGACAAGACAAAATACAGAAATGTACTTATATATATTATACTAAGAACTGTAATGATGCATTGTGTCCAGCAGATGGTGCTAAATATACAGTACACGGACAGGGAGGCCTGTGGCTGTCCTTCCTGGTTTGGTCCAGACACTAAACAACAGTCCTTGTTTGTCCCTCTCCTGTTCAAACACAACACTGGCCCCAGTACACTGGAACACCGACTGAGAGCCAGACCTCATCACTCATCATCAGTGTTGGACCTCACTGATGCTTTAGTGTCTGAAGTGGAGCCAGTCCCTGCTGCCAGGTTTGGAACATGAAGTGTACACAAAAATGTAATGATTTTTTTCTCGAGAGAAAAGCAAATATTATAGAGAGGCAGAAGATGACCAGCTTTATTGATAGTTTAGTTGACTACCAGAGCTATTAAAATGGGAACAAAAGCATCAAGATTATGCACACAGAAGGCTACACTCATTCATCAAACAATAAATAGAAATCAGAAAATCAACGCAACAAAAATGACATAGCAAAGCTGAAACTGGATTCTGACTGAGATGAGGTATTACACTGTAAGCAAAGATTTAAACCCAAGGATATAAATTCACTTTAAAGTTACTTTAGAGCTTTTATACCCATTATGAAATAGGAAAGTAATACAGTATATGAAGTGTGCTGCAAGAACACAATGATACAGTATGCAAACCTCCAAACAAGCTACTGTCGTCTGCACCCGACGTCCAACTGAAGAAGTCAGGGCAGACTCAGCACAACAAGAAGAAGAAGAAAGGGTTTAATAGCAAGGCTCATATCCATCCTTCTTCCTTAAAAAAATATAGCTATATATCATGTAGGTCAAACTAGACTAACACCCATAACCCACTACCCAGTCGTCATGGTAACCTGTCAAACCCATCTCACCAACGAGGATTATCCTGACAAACTCATCACTGTGCTCCGGAAGCACGGCTCCCGTCACTCTGCTCTCAACTCAAACTGCCACTGGAGTCATTCCCACCGCTCTGAGCAACGCTTCAGCCTGCTGGAGAATATCATCCTCATACTGAAGGTTATTGACCGGGAGACTTTTTTTGGATAATTTCTGCAAAAACCCAATCGTAAGTTCCGAAGTGTGTGGGCTTTGTTTACATATGTAAGCCACAGTTCTCAAAGTTCATTTCCACGGCAGTCACATTACAAAAATAATAAATACTGTGTGGCAGACACTTCAAACCGTTTTTTAATCTTCTAGTTGGACCATTTAACCAAAATAAATAAATTGCAATAACACCGCATATCGCCCCGTTGAGCCAATCATTGTCAATGCAGGGGAAAATCCTTCAACGCGACAGCCCTACCGAGTAGTAGTAGTATTCCTCCTATTCCTTACAGTGGGCAGGCTGTTGGAGTGAGAGCAGAGTGAAGGCAGTCTGAGCCACATGTGACCTGTCTGACAAACACCTCCACTAGCTTAGATGCACATGCTGACCTGTGAATTGCAATGCAAACCCAAAAGCAAGATTTTCCCATTGAAATCAGTACGATGAGCAGATGAAGCTTCATGCAGCCTTACGGAGTGAACTTCTGCTACAACTAACATAGTAACAGAGTCAATCTCTGTTTCTTCATGAGTCCTGTTTATGGTTTCTTTCACAGCACCACACATCTGAAATGAGGAACGCCACTGTCACAGCCCATGTGTTTGAATTCACACAGTGACCTATATGTGTGTGTGTGTGTGTGTGTGTGTGTGTGTGTTTATGTGTCTCGAGTCCTTTAGGAGGTCCAGCGCCACCAGGAAACCTTCATCCGGTCCCAGACGGCGTCTAAAGAGTCGAAGGCGGGGCGTACGTCCAGGATGGAGAACTGGTAGTTCTCTTTGTTGATTTCACCGTCGTAGTAGTCGATGACGTAGCGCACCTCCTTCCCACAGCGGTCGATGATCCAGTCGTGGCGGTCAAAAGGCAGCTCGTAGCTAATGAGGAGAAGAAGCATTAGAGAAGTTCACTCATTGAAATAAGATGTTGTTTATGTCTTTATTTGTCACATGCTGTCCCCTGTTACTTATTTGTATGTTAATAAAAAAGAAATAAAGTTGTCGGAGGCTGGTATGTGGTACTTTAAAAAGGAACAGTTCACCCCAAAAATCTAAAATACATATTTCTCCTTTTACCTGCAGTGCTACTTGTCAATCTAGATATTTTGGTGTGAGTTGCCGAGTGTTGGAGCTATCGGCCGCAGAGATGTCTGCCTTCTCTCCAGTATCATGGAACTCAATGGAACTAGATGGCACTCGGCTTTTGGTGCTCAAAGCGCCAAAAAATACATTTGAAACACACAAAAGCAGCGTCTCTCTCCAGAAACCACGACCCGGTTACTCCAGATAATCCACAGACCTCGATGTGAGCACTTTCATGTAGGAACTATTTTCTTTTTTTTACCAAACTACACCCATCAACCGTATCACCGAGGCTCATCACAGCGCGAGGTGTAAACGTTAAAGGTGTCCTCCTCGACTGAGCTGTACCAAAGAACTAACACTGATAAGAAGTGAAAGCTAATCGGTCGTTCCATTGATACATCAGCGCCCAGCAGCAGCACAGAAGAGGAAGTCTTGGCCCGGATATCCGCTGGCTACACCGGAACCCCAAAAATATAGTCCCCTGTTCCCCAGAGGCTTATCCCTCGTCAGCTGATGGGTTCCCAGATCGGGGCTTATCTACCCAGCGACTGATGTATGCCACCCTTGTTTTAGTCTTATATGCCGACTCTGAAATGTAAGGTAATGTTTCAATGTTTCTAAGCTGGGTTTAGGAATAAATGACACTAGGGCTGTCATAATTAACACGATAATAATGCGATAACGCAATAGCGCAAATTTGTTTTTACGCTCATTTCTTTAACGAATTGACGCAACTACTCGAAAAAATCACTGGGAATTAGTCGATTATTATTCAAAAATTGCCGCATTGTTATCAGATACATTACAGCTGTGAACGCAGCAATGCAGTGGTTTTTTATTTATTTATTTTAACTGTTTAACTTTAACACATTAATCGGTCAAAATTCTTATTGCCAGTTAAACCGTTAATTATTAATATCCCTGGTCTGTGACATCAAACAGCTGCAGTATTCAAGATTATCACCAACCGAGCACATGACAGGGTCCAGATCTTTTTTCCTCATGTTGTTGATTCATGCCACATAATAATGAAACTGCTCGCTGATAACTTCCAAGTGCAATCTTATCGTTTTGGCACAAAAACAGGACTCTGACAGTATAACACAAACGCACTGCATTTGTGAGGTGAACATCTCAAATCGTGGACTAAAGTTCAAGCAGCTCACCCCATCCAGTGGCGGAGGCGAGCCCTGGGGGAGAACTCTTTGGCTTTACCACCAAACCTCTTCAAGGTCGGCCCACACGGACATTCACTGCAAGAAAAACACAAGATGCCATCCTCATCACATAACTGGAACACTGTGATGTACAGGCAGATACTTATAAAACATGTTGTTTAATGTTGATGGATAATATAGAATTATTTTTATTTGATGCTAATGTTTGTTGTTGTTTTCATGGAAAAACCTGTTATTGTGAACTTTTAAAAATTTCTGAGTGAGCAAAAATAATGATTCTACATTTGTCTCCAATGAATGGAAAAGCTGTAGGCAGTTCTACGGTTTGTAAACTCACCCTGCATGCAGGGCCTCCCATTTCAGGATCTCCTGCCAGGCCTGCTCGTTGTTCTGGTTGTGGATATTAATGATGTTGGTCATATCTTGAGCACCGAGGTCATCTTCACGCCAGCGCCACCTGCAGCATCAACAACACTGACTGTTAAAGGGGACATATCCTGCTTGATCCCAGGTTCATACTTGTATTTGGGGTTTCTACTAGAACATGTTTACATGCTTTGACACATTCTTTTTCTCATCCCGTCTGTCTGAATATACCTGTATTCACCCTCTGTCTGAAATGCTCCGTTTTAGTGCCCGTCTCTTTAAGAGCCCCTCCTGGAAAAGCTCTGATTGGCTGGTGAGAAAAATATGGCGTGCCTTTGCAAAAGTAGTTCTCAAGCTGTGGGCGGTATATTCTAATGAGCCTCCATGTGACCCAAATATATATATATGCACAAGCACTGAAAATATGAGTTTTACATGATATGTCCCCTTTAATTCAGATAAAGACTGTGTTTAGTTGTGATGTATACTCTGTCGCACATGAAAACATTGGTGAAAAACAACAGTAAAACAATAAATCCCATGTACTTCAACATCCACTCTTTTATTACCTTTTGCATCCTGGTTTTTGTTATGAAGTTAAACAGGTCATAATTCCCTCTCAATCCTATTTTACATTGCTGTGAAAACATCTCCTTCAAACAACTGGATTTATTCAAGTTTATCGCCAAAAACTACATATTACGAGATTACACTTGAACACATCGTGATAACGTTATAATTTACCTTCACCCAGTACTCATCTTTACTGAATATACCCTGAACGCATCATCATAATGTAAATCAATGACACCTCCTGTTAACTCGCTCTCATCCTGCCGATTTCAACACAGATTTGTTGTTCACGCTGCAGCATTATCGATAGTGAGTTTACTGCGTCTCAAACAGTCGACCTACGGTACACATTGCGTTGGTATCAGAGTAGCATAGCGTAATGAGTGCTTAGCGAGTGTGTGGTCGAGTGACAGAGAGAGAGAGATGCACTCAGATCACCAGAGATGGAGCATTACCTACGTATTGTTTAAATTACTCTTTCAGATCATTTGCCAGTGGCTGAATTGTTACAGTAAGAAGTATGGCCAATGAGCTGCCATTTCATGTGTACAGTTTTCAAAATAAAAATGTCAAAAATGTCAACTCATGCGTTTCTTTTGTTTTCCGTGCTGTGCCGAACCATACCAAACTGTGTTGCCTGTGGCGACCATAATCTTGAATGTATGCTTTCCTCCCTTGTTACTAAAAGGTTAGTGGTTAGAATTAAAGAGTATTGGGGGCTGTTACATGCTGGAGAACCCAAACAATCGGTGCTACATTTCTGCACACATCTGGTGATGAACTAAAATGCGAAAGCCATAAGGTATGGACTGACCCTTTCCGCAGCATGGCGTTCCAGAACATCTGCTCGGACGGATAAACCCACTTCTTCTCTGCGTTGTGGCGGGGAATGGTGGACTCCTCTCTGGCGAGGGCGAGGGCGAAGGGCTGGTCTGGAGCTGGTGTTTGGTTAGGAGGAGGCATCTGTGCACACAGGGAGTAAAGATGGTTCAACAACACAAACACACTTGATCTTTAATGGTGCTGAAAGCGAGATTGGAAGTGTTTCTATTGCCTCCGCTCTCAGCACGTTGACATGCTTTTCAATTTAAAGACAGCAAGAAGAAGATCCCAGAGGGGAAATTCAATTGGCTTAGCCATTTAATACTGAATGAGTTTTGAAGTTTTAAAATCCCCAACAAGCATGATAGTCATATTATCAATAAAACTAAAAGCTGTAAAATCATTTCCTTAATAAAATGTCTAGCTTGTTGTATATTTCAAGAGATGTTTAAAGCTGTTTTAGCTCGGTAACTGCTGTGTGAGCGATTAACACCTACAAACATTACAAATGTTATCTATCTTGTCAAAGGTTGAACAGCTCCATCTTGCTTGATTCTTAGTAAATTGAAATCCTGTCCAAATGGTGCTTTTAGTCAAAAGACACTACTTTCAAGATCACACATTTATTCATTTCTGCTTGGCTTTTTATACTATCACTCCCTTCTCCGTCCGCCCAGCGCCCACTCCCTCCCTCTGTCCCTACACTAAAGCAGTGCAGGTACCATGTTTGCTGGGTCGATGTCACTCTTCATGCCTTCTGCAGCTTTCATGGGACACTCCACAAACTCATAGGCCCGGTCCTGGTGAGCTGGACCTGCTTCTGGTCGATGCATCGGACACTCTGACGGAGGAGACGCTGCAGGAAACAAGAGCACCTGAATGAGGCATAGTGGGTAAAAAAGCCTGGCCAGTACTAGCCTAAAACCTTCCAGAATTTCAACGATACAACAATATGAAAGATGTGAAACAGTGCAGTCAAGAAAAGAAAATCTAAACGTGGCAAATGTTTAAGAGGCGACGGCAGGGAGCAGTAGCACCAGCCCATTGAAACAGATCTAATCCAGCACAGCAAAGCTCTATCACTTTACGTTTAAGCCAACAAATTATAATAACCAGCAACTTATCTGTCAGTATTTCCATGAAATGTATTTACTAAAGTGATACAGACATGTCACAAATGATTTAATAGCATTGCCTTTCAAATGTATACCTTTTACAGGCTGAGCTTGATGCATGGGACACTCTGCAGGTGGAGACACTAAGAAAGGCAGATACAGACAAACAAATTGCAATATGTTAACACAAATTGAACAACTAATTGTTAAAAAATGGTAGTTAACAGCCTCATCCCTTCTGCAGGCAGCAGCACCTTTGACAGGCTGGGCTTCTTGGTGCATGGGGCAGCCCTGAGGAGGGGCGGCCATCATGGCCTCTGCCCTGACTGTAGGAGCAGCAGGTGTGGACAAGGAGGCTCCCATCCTGCCCTGGAAACACACAAGACATTAAGACAGTCAATACACTTTATTATATTATGATATATATATATATATATATATAACTGGGTGTAATCACTGGAGCTAGGTACTGGACCTCAATATAGGGACTGGATGGAGTCTGCAGTATCTAAACCTGTCAACTACTGAGAGCTGGCCTGGATGCTTGGACAGGTTCAAATCCTCAGTGTGAGTGGCAAGAGAAAGCCATGTAGAACAGGCCTGAACAGTGTGAGCACATTGATGGAGGCAGAGAGGGAAGAGCTGTATGGAACTACTCAGTCACCTGACAGACCTGGGAGAGCTCATCTGTAGTTATCAAACCACTTCTTATCTGAGCAAAGTGTGTTTGAACACAGGCAGAGAGAAGCATCATCTTATAACCTCATGATCAATGTGTCTCAGCTAAGTGCACAGACTGGTTGTGAAGTGTCTTTCTGTGGCTAACAAACAGAACAAACAGAACAAACATTAAATATGAATGCGGAGGTTCTCCTTCAGTAACCTCCCGGTGTACGGTAGCATCAGAGCTAACATGCTAGCTGCTAGCCTGGTGCCAGAGCCCCTAACAACCTCTACAGGACGCCTCGTCGGGTGTCCGTCGGACCGCATCACCTACAGGAGGACAAACATGTTATAGATAGAGAGAGAAATGTCTCACTGACCTGGAGGAGAAGTCAGCTCGGCTCAGAGACGGTCCTGTGTCCTGTGTCCGCTTACTGTCCGCTTACTGTCCCAATGTCAACGTGCAGCACAGTTGCGCAACTGCGGGTTACGTGTGCCGTACGTAAACCACAGACGTCATCACGCTGAACTCGAGTACATGACGTAGTTTAGCTCCGCCCCTAGGCCTCCCAGCCTCGGTCTGTCTCACTCACATCAACCGGATATAGAACTCTACATTCAGCTGTTAGTGAACATCACAACATTCAGGACCTCAGGATTTAAAGTGGAAGTGAAGTGTTCAACCAAGTTCAGCTGCTTTACTAAATGGATTTCCACTCTAATGAACAATTAGATCAGATTTTTTTTTTTTTTTTTAACATGGTCATGGAGCATATATATATATATATATATATATATATATACTGTATATTTGTATTCTGGGGTATCGTTCCTATGCAGAGGGTAGTTTACTTTATTTATTGACTACACTGAGGGCGTTTTATATTTGAATAATTTATTTATTTATTGTGTTGAGTTGAATGTGCTACTTATTTTGTACTGTAATTACCTTGTGCATTTTCAACCTTTTTTCTTTTCTTAAAGCTGACTCAGTGTAAACTGCTCAGAATTCCAATGTACTTATAGGTGCAAATGGCAAATAAAACTCCTGAATCTTGATCAGATTAGATAAGATAAAATAAGATTAGATACGATTAGATAAGATAAGATATTCCTTTATTAGTCCCACAGTGGGGAAATGTGCAGTGTGCAGCAGTAAAGGGGATAGTGCAAAAAACAAGATGCATCAGCAAAAAGAGCTAAACAAAGTGAAACAAAATATGAACAATTAACTATAAGGAAATATCAAAATAGGAGCAGTTTATACAGTATTGACAATAAACAGACTATTAACACAAGTGCACAAGTGGAAACATGATATTGCACAGTATGAATTACACCTGAGTAGTAATGATGATAGTGCACTGTCAGTGTCCAGTAAAGTGCAGTTATTGTCAGTTTTTGGTGTGTAAGTGGTCTACAGGGAGCAGTGCTGGTTGTGGTCTACTGGGAGCAGTGCTGGTGGTGGTCTACTGGGAGCAGTGCTGGTTGTGGTCTACTGGGAGCAGTGCTGGTGGTGGTCTACTGGGAGCAGTGCTGGTTGTGGTCTACTGGGAGCAGTGCTGGTTGTGGTCTACTGGGAGCAGTGCTGGTTGTGGAGTCTGACAGCTGCAGGAAGGAAGGACCTGCGATAGATAGCACTCCTTCACACTCTATGGGTGGAGCAGCCTGTCGCTGAAGGAGCTCTCCAGTGCTGAGATGGTGTCCGGCATGGGGTGGGAGTCGTTCTCCATCATGGATGGCAGCTTAGCCATCATCCTCCTCTCTCCCACCACCTCCACTGGGTCCAGGGGGCATCCCAGGACAGAGCTGGCCTTCCTGATTCACTCTGTCTAGTCTCTTCCTGTCCACAGCCGAGATGCTGCTGCCCCAGCAGACCACTCCATAAAAAATGTATTACAATTTATTACAATTATATTACAAACATGACAAATGTCAGCATTTAAAAGAAAAAAAGCAGCTTTATTTCATCTTTCTTTCCTGCAGCTTTATGGAAAGAGTGCCGCCATGTTGCAGTACTCTGGCCTGTGACGTCACCAGGTTGGTTGGCTCGGCTGAGCTACACAGATACAACGGTAGAGACCATGAAATACGGAGACACAGGAGACACAGGATGTAAGAAAACAAAAGAGGGGACACTTTTGTGTTGTCCCTGGATGTAGAGATGAGTTTTACAATGTTAAAACCAAGGACTAACATGTCCTAACTTTACATTGTTTGATAATAATCTTTGTGTCTGTAATAAGATGACATATCTTGGACATGTTATTAGGCTACAGAACAAATAACAGATGATGAAGATATTTGTAGGCAATACTGTATGATGTATGATGTAGGCTAAAGCTGGAGAGAAGATGTCTCTGTTCAGAGCATAATGTAGGCTACACCACTCTACTGCACACTCGTTGAATTACAGAACACAGTTCATCCTGTAGTAGTGGTGGTTAGCCACTGCAGGGCGCCAACGCACTGTCTTTAATATTTTTCTTGTATATTACAGATTACAATACATTTTGGAGCTCATTCTGTTACACTAAATACAATGGCACAAAGCCATATCATGCAAAACCCTCAACATTTTTATTCTCTTTTTCTTATGCTTCCTATAATTCTATTCAATTCACCAAGATGGGGCAACTTCAAAAAAAGTTAGAAAAAGATGAAGACAGAAAGAAGTCAATTTATAATGGAAAATATATAATAGTAAGTCTCACAAATATCCTAATATTACCCTAGTATCAGTGTAGCAGAAGAAACCTCTCTAATGTTCTGGTGCTGTGACCTCTGACCCTGAAATCCCTGAGACTAGGTCCAGGATTCAAATTGTATTGAATTAATTGTATTTTAACTGTTTAAATAAGTAATAGTTATTATTTATTACCATTATTTAATTCTGTATTCATGGACATACGGTTGTACTACTCATTTGATATGGAGGTTTGTTGACTGTATTATTTTTTTTTTTTTTTTTTCAGATTGCTTTATTTATCCCCGAAGGGCAATTCAGTTTCTGCAGTCCACCGAGACATATACACATTCATACTGCACAATCATCAATGACAGAGGGAACACAGTAGGTGGCATATGGGGAGGTGCAAGATCAATAAAAGTACAAGAATACAAATATTTGAAATAAAAACAATAAATACAAGAATAAAAACAAGACAAGATAAAAGAATAAAGGAATAAATAGAATAAAGTGCCAAGAGTATTGCACATTACAAATTACATTCCACAAATGTACCTAATTGCAAACACGGACAACCATTATATGGTTAGTGCAAAATAACTTTACATTCAAAATAAATAAAACCTTTTTTGTTTTCGTTCATTCAAGATAGTTACTCTGCGTTCAGCAGTTTAATGGCGGAAGGAATGAACGACTTGGAGTAGCGGTTTGTCTTTCTGGGAGGCGGCAGATAGCGCCGTCCTGAAGGCGTAAGTGTTAACTCACTGGACAGGATGTGGTCGTGATTCAAAATATTTTTGGCCTTCTGGAGAACACGTTTCTCCCAGAGAGAGTTTAAGTTGCTCTGCTGGGCTCCGATGATTTTGGAGCAGACTTTCACAATATTATTTAGGCAATTCCTGTCCTTCATAGACAAACCGTTAAACCAGCAGATGAATGAAAAAGTTAACAGGCTCTCAATATAAGAGAAGTAGACAGTACACAGGACAGATCTACACACACCAAAGGAGTTGATTTTCCACAGTAAATGGATTCTCTGTTGGCTTCGCTTAACAATTGACTCAGTGTTTACATCGAACTTGAGATGAGAGTCAAACACTGTGCCCAGGTACTTATAAGAGTCCACGATTTCAACATCTTCGCCATGAATTATACTATGAGTGGGATTAACCTTGTTTTTCCTAAAATCAATCACAAGTTCCTTAGTTTTTGAAACGTTGACATCAAGGAAATCTTTGCCAAACCACTCGACAAAGGCAGGAAGAGCGCAGCCATGATCTGACTCTGCCCCCTGGAGGAGCGACAGGAGTGCAGTGTCGTCTGAAAATTTCACTAATAAGCTGCCCTCCTTAGAAGACCTGCAGCTATCGGTGTACAAAATAAAAAGCAGTGGCGAAAGGACGCAACCTTGCGGAGAACCTGTGTTTGAGACCGAGGTATTAGACATAATACCATTAACTGTTCTGTCTGTTAACAAGTTTAAAACTAATGTTAAAAGCTGGTCAGGTAGGTTAAAATAAGACGCAAGCCTCTCAATCAGAATGTGAGGTTGCATCTTATTAAAAGCTGAAGAAAAATCAGCAAATAAAAGTCTGACATGAGCTTTTGGTGTTTCCAGGTGTCTATAAACTTTGTCCAGGATAAAGAGTTTAGCGTCTTCCTCTCCTTTACCTGTTTGATATGCAAACTGGAGTGAATCCAGTTTGCCCTCCACCAGGGAAAGATCCTCTTCCTTTATGATTTTCTCAAGGTTCTTCACTACTAGAGAAGTGAGTGCTACAGGTCTGAATTGGTTTAATTCCCTGGGGTTTTTAACTTTAGGATTGGGAATTATGGTGGAGGACTTCCAAATTTTGGGCAACTGGCAACTGTCAACACACATCTGAAAGAGCTTAGTGAAAACCTCACTAAGTTGATCAGCATAGTGGAGCAAAGTGCGACCACAGATGGCGTCAGGGCCAGAAGCTTTCCTTGTCCGCGTCTTCCTAAATAAACCATTGACCTGTTCTTGAGATATCAATATGTTGCTATGGGGTACCAGGGAGTCCCTCAACCTGGATACATCCTGAGTGAAGTCAGACCTTTCAAACCGTGAAAAGAACAAATTAAAAGTGTTCGCCAAGTCTACATTCTCAACTCCATTAATACTAATAAATTGCTTGGATGTATTTGCTTGCTGATTAATGGAGGCCATAAATTCAATCCCCTGCCAGGCTGACCTTAGGTCGCCATTTATGTACTGATTTTCTATCTTTTCCTTGTACTTGGCTTTAGCCTTGGCTATTTCAACAAGCAACAAGCAGTATACATTACCTAGAAGCCGACCATCCTGCACAGCCCCTGCTTGAAGTCTGTTCCCAACACTACTACTCCGCAGGATGAATGAACATAAGCAAATTCATTCTCTGATGGTGCCCTTATAGCAATGTGAGTGCAGTCAATCGCTCCGATTACATTTGGAAATCGGCTCATCGCTGCAAATTGCACTTTAATGTTTGCCTGTTCAGCCACAGTGGAGGGAAATCTTATGTATCTTGGCGACATACGGATGAGGCCGTCCCATACGGCTGGCATGACGCGGCTCAGCGATGACTAGGAGATACCCGACCGATCACACAGCTCCCTCTGAAAAGCTCCTGTTGCAAGGAACCCGAGTGTGGTGAGAACTTGGATCGGCACTGGCAAGGCGTGATTTCTCGCAGTCTCCCTCTCCAAAGCTGGACCCAGTTCAGCACAGAGCAGTAAAATGATCGCTCTTGGCAATCTGAATCGGCTCATAAGCCAGTCGTCATCTTGGGCCAACAGGTCAGTGTGATCCCTAAACACACGCTCCCTCTGAACTCAGCCATTGGCAATGTCCTCCAGCAGTGCCAAAGCAGCCATTGTTTAGCAAGTACGCGCCATCATGTTTACGCAGCCTTTTATAGGCTACATCTAATTGTCTACACCTTGTCAACTTCATAACGCATCACACGTGACTTATTCCTTTTCTTCCCAGGGGAGATGGGTCTGTGCGCCTCGCTTCCCGTGCGTCATGGATGTCTGTGCGCCTCGGCAAGTGTGCAGTCCCTGACGTGTTTTAACATCTCCGTGTAACAGAAACAGAGACAACTTTCCAGTTTACTTGCGATGTTGGTTTTGGCACAGTGGTTAAGGCATGTCATCTCTGGGAAATTAGTTTAAATGTGTTTTTGTTGTGCCTTTCTGATGTTAAACATTATGCTCAAACTAGTGAAGAAATATGTGTTTTTTTAATCCCACTTCATAAACAAAGCTCAGTAAGTTGAGTGGAAAAATTATTTTTACACATTTGGCGAGTTTCAGTACGTTGTAGTTTGACGCTGCCAAATGACAGAGTTTGCGGCACGGTCCGCACATTCTCATATAACTTTGATTTTTATACATCCCGGCGTGAGCGTGAAACACAGCGTACGCAACATTTTAGTATGTGCGCACCGTTTATACATGAGGCCCCTGGTGTTTCCTTTGGTGCTTTGGTGTCTTGTGGTTTGTGACTGGTAGTTTGTGGTGCAGTGGCTCCCCCTGGTGGTGCGATGGGCTGTAGTGAATCCAGTTCCTTGAGGGTTTCTTTGATGAAGCTGTCTACTGAGGGTGATCGGTTTTGGATGGTTTTGGATTTGTTGGCAAGCTGCTCGCGGCGGTACAGGCGTGGGTCTTTGGGGGGTTTTGCAGGTGAAGGTTGGGGCTGTCTGGGTTTCTGCTGGTTGTCTTGTTCCTGTGGGGGTTTGGTCCTGTTGGGGTCTTTTTGTTGGTGTTTTTCGGTTTTGGGGGGATGGAGGGGTTTTTGTGATGGGTGTAGACTTTTTCCTTCTATTGAGAGTTTCTTTTGTTGTTTTTCTGGTGCAAATGCTGAGGCCCAAATGTTCTGCATCTCTTCCTTAGATCGGTGTCCGGTTGCCATGGTTACTGGGTGATGTATGACTGTTAAGTGTGGGTCTGTGTGTGTGTGTGTGTGAAAATATATAAATGAATAATTCAATAAATAAATATATAAATATATAAAATAAAAAGTAGAACAGAAGGTTGCGACAGTGTTTAAATGGGGCTAATATGCCAGAGTGCAGTGTTGTGGAGAGGGACAAGGAAACAGCATTAAAACAGTTGGCTAGGCTGCAGTACTGGACTGAATAAATAAAATAAAACAAAAGGATTAAACTAACAAGCAGTAGTAGTGGTGGCAATTAAAAAATAAATACATACAAAAAAAAAGACTTAGAAGGGGGAAATAAAATTCTGGCTCCTGATGTAAAACAAGTGATTGTTGGTGATTGTTGGGGGGGGGATGTGCTTGGTGCACTGAGTGGTGGTGTCGAGTGAGGGGTGAACGTGATGTGGAAGTAAGAATCCGTGTCTGGAGAATGATTTAGTGATGTGTGAGAACAGGTAAGTGTAGAATGTGCTTAGTACTACTGAGTGAGGTGAGTGAATGTGACTTAGTGCAGGGACTTAATTTCGTTAAAAGACTGTGCCCATGTTGGCTTAAGATCAATAAATAAACAGATAAAAGATCAAGAAAAAACGCTTATCCTCTCTGTGATGGTGGCGGAGTTAAAGGAGCGAGGGATGGGAGGAAGAGTTAAAGGAGCGAAGGCTGGGAGGAGGAGTTAAAGGAGCGAGGGAAGGGAGGAGGAGTTAAAGGAGCGAGGGATGGGAGGAGGAGTTAAAGGAGCGAGGGATGAGAGGAGGAGTTAAAGGAGCGAGGGATGGGAGGAGGAGGACGAGTTAAAGGAGCGAGGGATGGGAGGAGGAGGAGGAGTTAAAGGAGCGAGGGCTGGGAGGAGGAGTTAAAGGAGCGAGGGCTGGGAGGAGGAGGAGGAGTTAACGGGAGCCTCCGACGCTGGATCCAGTTCTCTTTATACATCCATGATTTAAACCAATACCAGCCGTTTCTCATATTATAGAAGATAAATATTTGCTTGTAACAAACAGAAAGAATTAAATCAAATCTGAATTCAGTCGAGGCTTCACTTCAGTTTCTCAACTGACTACAAACAGATTTGGTCTGGATTTTGGTGTAAAGTCAGCACCTTCATATTTTATATGATGTTTGATGTAAAATAAACAATCAGAACTGATTAACATGCATACTCTAGATTTAATATCCACTCATCATGTACATACAGGAGAATTCCAGTTTTATGTGTGACTCTGCTAGTTTTCACGTTACATGACTGAACACAGACACATAAAGTCGCCCGTGGAGCTTTTTCCCCTCAGAAATCCGTGTTGAAGCGGTCGTTCTCACCACCGTTCATGTTCTGTTGTTCCTGCTGGAGCTGCTTTCTGCTAGCAGATGTCACCGTTCCCTCTGTTTTACCACAAAGGAGGTTTATCTGAATGGATGCAGGGAACACTGAACTGATGGTGTGAATGCTTTCTTTCTGACTGACTTGGTTTTGTAAAGGTTAAGTGTCATCTTAATGTCGTTAAACTTGATTTAAAATGATGGAAACTGGATTTGAAATTAAACTCAGCACACAACTGACTCAAGTATGAACTGATTAGAGTTTGGTGGTCAAAGGTCAAAGGTCACTGTGACCTCATAAAACACATTTTTTGGCCATAACTTAAGAATTCATATGCTGATTATGACAATTTCACACAGATGTTTATTGTGATAAAATGATGAAGTGATGACATTTTGGACAGACGTGGATGTAAACTGCAACTTGACTGGTTGGGGGAGGCAGACAACCGTGAGGTGGTAATTCTAGTTTCTTTTCTTTTCGAAGAGAAAACAAGTTTATTTATTTCATCTATGTTTAAGTATTGTGAGTTAACTCATTTTAAAATAAGTTAGCTAACTTTGCGATATTAACAAAGAAACGTAGCTAACGTTAGTGTTAACGGACACTTTCATTTTTTAAAACTTCAACATGTTTCTGTGGTTTTCTGTCCACATTTTAAGATGAACTAATATCTGTTACTGCGCTGGACATTGAACTCATCATTGTAGTAAAGACTGCATGTATTTTGTCATATTAGTATTCAACAACTGTCTTTGACAGAACCTCTTTAACATCTCACACAGTAAATAAAGGTTGACAGTGTTCCTCAGCAGGGAGAGAAAACTGCATGTTGACATGTTCTAATAAGTGCAGGAGTATATTCTAGTATACGTTATAGTCCCAGTAGCCACAGTTTGTGCCTCTCATGTCTGACCTTTAAACTCCAGTCACAGAGCTAAGCAGACTATTTTCTTATGAAGTCCTTCATCAGCAACACTTAGAGCTTTTTTAAAGACTCCACAAAGACTCTTCTGAACATCTGCTTCAAAATAAAAACACATTTTAATCACTTTACCAAGTTGTGATTGTATTTCTAAATCCAGGTTGTTGGAAACGGCACGTCCTTGCTCTTTTTTTTGTAAAACACAAGCAAAACGTTCACACCTTTTGTATGATATTGGAAGAAACATCAATATAAAGAAATGTAACTCATATGATAATATAATACATTTTAAAATTGTGCTTCACATTGTACTAGTTGAGCAATAAGATGTGTCATTTCTGGCTACCATCTGTGTTTGGATGATGAAGAAGAGCTGCACAGTTGCAACGCAGGGAAATTGCTGAAATTATTTTTTACTGTGTAACAGACAGAATAATTTTTCATCCAGATATTCAGAAGAATTGTATTTGTATAAATCTGTAAAAGAAAACAAAACAGAAAAAAATACTTAAGTTATATACTAAATAGATGTATTAACATGATTTAAAGATAAAGCTGAGATCTCTCCATTCCTACACCACCATGTTCTTGTTTGGTTGGCTTCGGCTGTGTTACTAGATCAGGTTTTACACCCTTCATTCACCACACAACCACTCATCCATCTGCTGACACACTGATAACACTGATTCACACACCTCATCACCTCACTATGGTTTTTGGGTTATTTTACATTTAATAATAAACGTGTACACTTCTCTTGTCATGGCTCATGAGCCGGGCCATGTGACAGCTGTCAGTCACCTAGAAAAGAGGGAATCTAATCTAAGAAAACTTGTTATAAACTTAAAGAGGTTGAACATTTTATTTCATTTTTGTATTTTATTTTTAGCTTTAGTTACTTTAGTTCAGTTGACTTTCTAAAAGAAGTTGTATACATTTAATTACATTTTTGCATTTCGTTTCATTTTTGCAAAGACCGTGAATCGAAGCCTCGCTGAAGAGAACGGAGCTGTGTTTTCTTTTATGTTTTTCAGTGCGAGCATGTTGAACCAGATCGGCATGATGTGCTATTATATCACACTTAGAAAAACGTCAAACTGCCTTTGAATCGTCTCCCACTTTAGGGTGAATCCAATCTTTAACTCCACTCTCTTTTTCCCATTCTTTGTTTCCCACTTTTTTTGCCATATTTCACCCACCTAGTACCTGGCATTGTTAGCTAAACTCCATCAACCCCATCAAGATTTGTCACACAACAACAAAACTTTGAGTGGCGGTGGCAGTGGCGGTGAGTGACTGTCAGCTATCTGTGTGTGGACAAACTAGAGCGGTATAAAGGAGAGAGACAGGAGCCCAAATAAGCAACTACACTTTAGAAAACATGCCCAAAAAACGCTCCCCCCAATATTAGTGAGGGACTTTTCAGGAAAATATGCCCAAAGTCAAAGGTTGCAAAAGGTCGTGTCTAGATGGGAGCCCACAAATTGCGATATCTGAGTTGAGATCTGCAAAAACTTGCATATACTCTCGCGGGACTCGCTGCCCGACAACTTATCGGCCCAATTCTAATCCGGGGCTGTGGTCGAAAAGATTTCCTCTTAGGAAGGTTCCTAACGGAGTGAAATGAACTGGAAGTATCTCAGTAGCAGCCATGATGAGAGCTGTTGGAATCCTCTAAATGCTGAGGAAAGGTGCTTCAATGCTTCCTTTATTATCTCCTTTAGCAGAGGATACACTGAACCATCCTTTACCAAAGGAAAGGAGATAATGCCGCCCCACAATTCCTTGCAACTTTTAATCTTGTCGTGCAGGCCTAATTCAGAGGATGGATGGCTTTCCTAGCTAGATTGACAATAAGGGGGTTTCTGAGCAGTTTACACAACACAAGTGCTCGCCATCCAATCACCGAAAATACAAATCTTGCAGAAATCTCCAAATGTCAAAAGTTGTTGATTCCAAATCCCAGCATGGCTTTTTCTCTGGGGTTCCTCAAAGTCTTGGTGTCTTAATGTGGTATTCTGGAGGGATTATTGATCAT
Source organism: Hozukius guyotensis (assembly GCA_916700995.1). Classification (NCBI taxonomy): domain Eukaryota; kingdom Metazoa; phylum Chordata; class Actinopteri; order Perciformes; family Sebastidae; genus Hozukius; species Hozukius guyotensis. The sequence goes on from CAKALU010042789.1 coordinate 31,300, forward strand.
TTTTATCAATTCTCCAGTGATAAAAAATGATTAAATTTAGCACTAAATCTGTGTAATAAATGGTATCAACCCAAAAATTGCTGCAACAACTTATGAGACATAATAGAGCATGGGGATGATCATCATATACTTCTATCATAATGTTCTAATCCCTTATACACTTTCAATATTTATTTTAATTAATTAATTCACGTTTATTTCTGATTTATGACTAGAACAATTTGACACACAGTGCTGAGCTGCATCTCAAATTAATCTTCAGGTTCCCAGCTTTCAGATGATGTACACCACTTCTATGTGACATCTACTGCTGACCTGCTATCTCCCCCTAAAGACCCCCTGGACCCCCCTAAAGAAGACTAAAATGGGTCTATTGTGGGTCTCAGAGGGTTAATTCAGCCTGTTCAAGCCAAGAGAGATTCTTATGAACACGTCATGTTAAATGGCTGTGAACACACACACAGTCACAGATGAACTCAGCTGATTTCCTGTAAATGGAGAGGGGGGGAGCCACACTGATGAGAGTGAAAGTGTTCAGTCAGCTCATTTTGAGTCGACGGAGCAGAAGGATGAAAACTGTAGACTGAAGCAGGGTGAGTGTTAATCCAACATTTTACTATTTTACTGTTAAAGTCTCTGAGTTAGTTTCCTCCCTGTGGACTGTAGAGGAGAGAAATGTTAGAATGAACTCAACAGTTTGACTCATCTGTGAACACAACGTTGTGATTGGCTGAATAATACTCATTAAACCTGCTGTAACCCATGAAAACAAGCAGTGATTTAAAGAGAACTGACCAGGTGGAGTGCTGGGTGGTTTTATTATACTGTATACTGTGTGTGTGTGATAGAGAGAGAGGTTGTGTGTTACTTCCTGTTCTCTCAGTCTTGTCTGTGACTTGTACTAACTTGTTTCCGTGAAATGTTCACAGTCAGTGTTCCGGTTTTACCTCTCAGACTGACTTCAGATCAGAAGATGAGTGATTGTGTGGAGGAAGAGGAGGACAGAGCAGAGTCTCTAGTCTCTGGCTGTCTGTCTATGAAGAGTGATCAGTCTAAAGATGATCCTCTACACTTCAGTAATGAACCTGGACCCTCAGAGTCAAAGTAAGAGAGCTGCTACTAACTCATTTATAGGACTCATTTTCACTTTCCTCTACCAATACTGTTTTCTGTTGATTTTGTGTTTCTATTTTAAAATTTCTACTTAAATGTATTTGCTAACTGAAGTTGAACAAACTTTTCTCGACACAAAGAGAATCAAAGCCCCCTCCAGACAGTTTTACTTCCTCTTTTTTGGTTCCTGCTCAGCGGCCCTATTCCAATCCGGCCCCTCCACCCCCCCAGTTCACATTCTTTCAGATTTTGAATAGTTGTAAATCTTTACAGCGACTTCAACGTGTGACTTAAACACCTGAGAACCTCCATTTCACTATTTACACTTCAAGAAAATATTCATATTTTTCCCCGAACGTTGAAGTCGCTGTAAAGATTTACAACTATTTAAAATCTGAAAGAATGTGCTTCAAATGTGTAATTAATTTTCTAATTTTTATCCTCAAAATACTTTGTTGGTTTGACATTTCCTAAAATCAGCTGTTATGACAGCTTTTTGAAGTGGGGTTGTATGTATACTACCGTGTTCTGGGAGGTAAAATTACTGTTTTTGTGAATGGAGTCTGGTGGCTTTGAAGAGAGCGATATAACAGCTTCAGTTCCCCATCAGAAAGGGCTTTCTGATGGCGAGGTAAAGGGCTGTCTGAGGGCGAGGTAAAGCGGCTGTCTGACGGCGAGGTAAAGGGCTGTCTGACGGCGAGGTAAAGGGCTGTCTGACGGCGAGGTAAAGGGCTGTCTGATGGCGAGGTAAAGCATCTGTGAACGGGAGCAGCAGCAAAACATATTTTAGCCACCTAAAAGAAAATATTCGTTTAGGTGTACACTATATTTAGAATATTTTCTCTGCTTTACCTCGCCATCAGACAGACCATTCTGACGGAGAACTGAAGCCATTTTATCACTGTCTTCAGAGCCACCAGACTCCATTCACAAAACCAGTAATTTTCCCTCTCAGAACAGGAGAGTAGCTGGTCTACCGCTGCATCCATCGGTTAGTTAGTTTGTGTTATTGTGTGACTTTCTAATCTGAATTAATTTAGCGTCCACAGCAGTACATCGCTTAGCTTCCTGCCGGTACTCCGGTCTGCTTCTCCAAACTGGGAGCATGCCGGCCACCATCTAAGAAACTGTGTGTAACGTTACTACACTGACTATAAGGACGTATATACAGTATATCCTGTACATGTAGCAGCGTCATCATGCAGAAACCTACGTCAGGTCACCATGTGGGAAAACATCTTTAGAAGGGCTTGAAGGGAAAACAGCATTTTGATGCTAAAACATACGTCTGTAGTGTTCAGATTTGGAAACATAAGGAACACCACTGGGAAGACACAGAATGATATAAAAACTAAATCATGCCAATGCCATGATTTAGTTGATTGTGTGTTTGTATATTAAATTTCTACTAAAATGTATTTACTAACTGAAGTTTAACACACTTTTCATGACAGAAAGAATTAATTTGTGTATTCTTCCTCTTCGTATCTGTGACAGCTGTCAGTCACCCAGAAAAGCTGTAATCTAAGAAGACTAATACAAACTTTAAACCACAGTATTGACAGTAGCAGTAGTTTGTATGTTTAGAGCTACTGAAATGTCTTTGTCATCAGAGAACTTATCAAGGATTCATGTGATGTGAATAAAATCATCTTGCTGTTTGCAGAGTTCAGTACAGACAGAGAGCAGAGTCTCCAGTACCCAGCTGTCTGTCTATGAAGAGTGACCGGTCCATGTTGGATCCTCCAGACTTCAGTAATGAACCTGGACCCTCAGACACAAAGTAAGAGACTGTTTTTACTGTAAGCTGACCTGATGGATGATGATGCATTGAGGATGAAGACTAAATGTTCTGCTGAACGATTTATATTCCTGATGCAGAACTATTAGTGCAGATACTGTTTCAAACTAAGATGGATCTTAGTCTGGGTTTTATAGCCACAAACTACTGATGGTATTTCTGTAAAAAAACACCTGAAAACCTCCATTTCTCTATTTACACTTCAAGAAAATATTCATATTTTTGCCCGAACGTTGAAGTCGCTGTAAAGATTTACAACTATTCAAAATCTGAAAGAATGAGCTTCAAATGTGTAATTAATTTTCTCACATTTATCCTCAAAATACTTTGTTGGTTTGACGTTTTTCCTAAAATCAGCTGTTATGACAGTTTTTTTGAAGTGGGGTTGTACGTATACTCCCGTGTTCTGGGAGGTAAAATTACTGCTTTTGTGAATGGAGTCTGGTGGCTTTGAAGAGAGCGATATAACGGCTTCAGTTTCCCGTCAGAAAGGGCTGTCTGACGGCAAGGTAAAGGGCTGTCTGATGGCGAGGTAAAGGGCTGTCTGACGGCGAGGTAAAGGGCTGTCTGACGGCGAGGTAAAGGGCTGTCTGACGGCGAGGTAAAGGGCTGTCTGATGGTGAGGTAAAGGGCTGTCTGACGGCGAGGTAAAGGGCTGT
>CAKALU010042790.1:0-12375 GCA_916700995.1 Hozukius guyotensis
GATCGGCGCTCATGGCGGACAGGTGGGCAGAGAAAATAATGGTAGAATTGAATAGTTTGAGTAAGAGCTGTGACATCTCAGAGGACCAGACTGTTTGTGTTGTTTTATTTCGTCCTCAGCACCTCAGCATTGGCTTCACTTCTCAGACCCTGGAGGTAGCTCACTGGGTGCAACATTAATTTTGCTGCTTGCACATTAATGCATCAATAATAATATGGCATAAACAAAGTATGATGTGATTGAGGAGGTGATCTGCTCCACTGTGCAGCTCTCGTCTCTCTGACGAGGTTTATCCGTCACCTCTGGGATTGTTCTTTCTGTTAAATGTTGATTGATGTTTGTTGTGAAAGTTTAATTCAGCAGAGAAAACACATCAAGTGTTAAGCTGCCTGAAGGTGACAGGAGAGCGACGCCTGCACGTTATTGAATGAGAGAAACGGAAACATTTATTCGAGAAATCAGCTGGAAAAATGTGGGAAATCTCGTTATAATACACATGTTTATGATGCCATATCTGTTTTTATTGTTCTGAATGGCTCTGGCAGATTATTTCATACTGTAGTCAGTTGATCTGATTTTAATATGATGATGAAAATTCTTTTACGACCAAAACAGCTTCATGGAGGTTGAGGCTTTGTTTGACCTCTGACCCTTCAGGGGTCGCTGGCATAATACATATTTTTCACAGGTCAACCTGTTCGCATGCTGTACAGCAACAGGCTTTGTGCTGCAAAGCTGTTGGGACGCTAAGCAAGGTCAAATCAGCTCCTGCCTGGTAGAGAAATGCAGATATTTCTCACAAGGTCAGCATTGTTATCTCGGCCAGGAGGGGATCATGTGTTTGGTCGTGTGTCTGTCTGTCTGTCCACGGCTAATCTCGCATACTACTGGACCCATCAGCCTGATATTCTTTGTGCTCATTTATGACTGTTTGCTCAAGGACCTCTTGTGGTTTCAGTGCAACAAAAGTGCACAATTTAAAAAAAAAAAAAAACTGTTTTAAAACGTCATTGATTGCTGACTCCTCACTCCTCTAGAGGCCGCAAGTGATCAGCAACTGCTTCAGTTTGGACTCTTGTTTCCGCTACGGATTAGGAATTATACCTGTCCAGATTTACACGTCTAGGTCCAGTAGTATTCCTGATCTATAGACGGTGGCTGTGCACAGGGCAGACAGTTGTTGGCGAGCAGAGTGAAGTTGTGTAGTGGCAGTAAATGTACAGTGCAGGTTACAGTTGAATAAACACTGCAAAAATACCCTTTAATACCCAAGAAGTTTCCGTGTCCTGCTTCCCAGTGGGATTGCAAACCGGAACAGAGTCCAGAGAGCAGCACACTCTGCTCCGCCCAGGTTGCAAAATGTAGATAAATATATTATTTATTCAGCGTCTTTTTATTGGGCGTCAACCTGGCGTTAAGCGTGTATTGTCGACGCAGACGGCTGCGTAGATTAAAATGGGAACAAGGGAAAATATGTCTGATATGCTTTAACTATTAAAGTGTGTATCTTCTACTATTCATGTCCTGGCAGTAACCAAATGTGACTGTATACAGTCCTCAGCGAACACTGCCAGTCTTGCAGTCTTGGTGCATCAGTTTCTGAATAGAGGAAGTCGCCTCTGAACCAAACATCTGAAGGTTTCTGGTCTTGTGCCAAAAGTCCTGGACCCGAGAAAGAGGAAAAACAAAGAGAGCTGAGTCATTTCACAAGAAGAACAATCTGTATCCTCACCCTCTGTCGCTCCAGCTCCCGTCTCTAAATCTCTCAAAAGATTTACGACTGTAAAAACCCCTTTTAACACATCTATTATCTTCATCTACTGCTTCTGTGTTCTTCATCACCGCCTCGCCTCCTCCTCCTCCTCCTCCCTCTCTTCTCTCGGTGCCAGTGGGAATCCCGGGTGTGACGACACAAGCTGATGCTGCAGTAAAGTCCTGAGTGCTGCTGAGGCTTTGATTCAGGACGCCGTAGCGCCCTTGATGTGTCAGACAATTAACAAAAAAGGCTGCAGAGAGCGAGAGGAGAGAGGAGAGGAGAGCAAGTCACAGTGGGTTAGGAGAAAGATGGAGGATGTTCAGAATTAACATTCTGGATAGTCTTTTCCCCTCTTTTCTGAGGCAGTTTCTTGCAAGCTTTTGAGCCCTTTTGATTTTGATCTTCTCCATCTTTTCCAAAATATGAACCATGTGTTGTTGAGCCTCTCCCTTCCTCAGCTGTGACCTGCCGTCATGCTGCGTTACGAGGACCAAAATCCCCCGAGTGGAAACGTCAGCACAACAACATTAACAGCTGACCTTCTCCTATCCTCACAACACGTGCACATATGCAGAGACTTGGCCAAACACGGGGAAACGTTAGCAGCATGCATGTTTTATTTAAAAAAAAGTTTTTCAGTCAGAGGAAGGAGGAAAAAGCTGCATTAATGGCCCTTTAGGTGGAGATATTTATGATTTAAAATGCATACCGCACCTGTTTTCTTATTCAAAATGTCTATTTTTACATCAGAAAAATATGCCCTGTGTGTCAAAATGTGTTCTCTACCTCTGATAGGCACTGAATACACACATTGTTCAGTATACAGCTGCTTTTTTCCTGAAAGCCAGCGTGACATTCAGCAGCACTGCAGTTACATTATGCTGCAGCTGCAGCTTTAAAATACAGTTAATATCACATTCATTTCCCTCGGGGGGAGACGTGTGGTCAAAGTATTATCAAATCTTGCCTCCTGCTGGTAATTGAGGACATGACAGTTCAAACTGGAGACATTTGAATCATCTGCTGTGTGTGCAGATATTATTATACTCCATTATGCAGGTACATTTGCAAATATAATACATTCGGGATTGGGAGGTCAAGAAGAAGTCGGTGAAACAAAAACTCACTTTAGCAGCTGACAGCTTGTGTTAAAGCCTTGTTTTTTGTCATACCGTGTGTGTGTGTGTGTGTGTGTGTGTGTGTCTGTGTGTGTACCTGCATGCAATCTAAACAACCGTCACGGAGGAAAGAAAATGACAAACAGCCTTTTGCATTGTGAGCATGTTTGGATTACCTGTGTTTGTCTGAGTGTGTGTGTGAAGGAGCAACGCCGGTGTTGACTAATTGCTAACCTGCTCATTAGTGTGCGTGCGTGTGTGCGTGTGTGTGCGTGTGTGTGTGTGTGTGTGCATAAGGATCATTATCCCCCTAGTAGTTAAATTCACTGAGCCAGTAAATCTTGCTCACATGTCCTCGTTGTCAGAGAGGAAATGAATCCAGAGACTGTCGGTGATTTACTTCAAACCTCGGAGCAGAAATCCTGGCTTTGCGCTGCAGTGTGTCAGAAATAAATTAGGTTAAATCAACACACGGGGACAAAGCTGCTGTGACTGTGCTAACAGAAACACTGTCAGTCTGCTAAAGCTATACACACAATCACAAAGCCACACAGATATGGACATGATTAAATCCCCCTCTATAATGCACCTGATACGTATGCAGCTGGCTGTTGATGTCGGTCGATCCACACTTACACAGACTGAAATATCTCAACAACTATTGGATGGATTGCCGTGACATTTTGTAAAGATATTTATGTTCCCCAGAGGATGAATCCTACTCATTTTGACTTTTCCTCTAGCGCCACCATGAGGTTGACCTTTGTGGTTTTTTAGTGAAATACCTCAAGAACTATTGGATGGATTGTCATGAAATTTGGTTGAGACATTCATGTCCCCCTCGGGAATGAATTAACTTTGATTAATTGCATATTAAAGGTTCTCTTTACGGTATCTAGAGTATTGATATAGCAGCAGACAACTATTAACTATGTAAAGATATAGAGGAGTAATGTCTACCTGAGCAGAGAATGAGAATGTGCCCCATTGCCTAGCTCACGGTCGCCGCTCTACACTGCTCTTATACGGCGGTTACAGCTGATAACGCCGTCCTGACTGCCGTTGTTAATGCTGCCATCTAGGTCCCACTCAGATTCAACCATAGACTGTATATAAGAAGTGGCCGTAGTCACCGTGACGTCACCCATTAGTTTGTGGACTGCCGTTTTGAAGCCTCAATTTCGTCATTTTGGCCGTTGCCATGTTGGTTTTTTGCAACCAGAAGTGACACGAGAGGGTGGAGCTAAGTACAACTGAACGCTGAATAAGACTTTGTAGGAGACCAAAATGTTCATATTAACTTTCATGAAGTGAAATCACACTGTGAAAGGGTTAAAGTTCACGGACAACTCCCAGACCGGACAACGCCGTGGTAGCGACCTGTCAACCACAAGGTAGCCACGCCCTAAAGCATCCCCTGCTTTATGGTCTATTTGACTCTAAATGGGACCATAATTTACTAAATGAACATCATGCTGTATTGAAGAAGACTTGAAACTAGCGATTGAGACCATAAACTCATGTTTACAATGTTTACTGAGGTAATAAATCAAGTGAGAAGTAGGCTCATTTTCTCATAGACTTCTATACAATCAGACTTCTTTTTGCAACCAGAGGAGTCGCCCCCTGCTGGCTGTTAGAAAGAATGCAAGTTTAAGGCACTTCAGCATTGGCTTCACTTTTCAGAACCAGAAAAAGTCTTTTTGGGCCCAATGGGATCACGTGACAGACACGGAAGTTGCAGTACCACCGTTTGGCCCATATGAAAATTTGCTTCAAAGCCCGGCGCTCTTCCTGGGGGGCTTGGTCTGATATTCAAAAGACGCATTTTTTGCAGGAATATTCCTTTAAATGAGAGCACAAAAGCACCAGACTTCCTGTATTAGCTGCATTACCTAAGAGCTGAGTGTAAAAGAGCCAGAGAGCCAGTCGGAGAGCTGCATGCTGAGGCTCACAGCAGCCGAGGAGACGGAGGAATGGAAGTAAAGAGCTTTTCCTTTCTGTCCTCAGCTGCTTCCAGCTGTTCCAACTCAGCCAGATGTATATTAATAATAATAATCCAGCCATGAGAGCAAAGGTGTGTGTTGGGTGGGTTTAAAAGGTCAGCATCAGAGCGCTGTCTTTCATATTTTATATCATTTTCTTTATTGCAAACATCTATAAGTCAGCTTGGTAACACTTCATTTTACAGGTCCGCAACTTTAAAGTAACCTATTTAAAATTTCTTTGGAATTACTGCCAAATTACTCCAATATTTACCTCAAAATTTATCGAAAATGACTTTATTATAAACATTATTTAATAATTATTTGCTTAAATATCATATAATGGTTAAAATAGGACCCTTAGGCTTAAGAAGACACTTCTGATCAGACACAAATCTCACCATTGTGTGACTTATTGTAAATGTAACCTGGTAGCTGATGTTATGATTCAGGGAGTTTTTTAAGAAATTTCCAATAAGTTATTTGCTAATTATTATTTATTTATCAGCAGACATGGAAATAAAGCACATCAATTAACTTAATATTCTTTTCCTGGAAATGTATTAAATAAATTACCAGCTATTGGGAAATAGCGGAATATAATTATTAAATAATATTCAAATTCAAATTCAAATAAGCTTTATTGGCATGAATGTTCAGGTTACATTATTGCCAAAGCGAAATTACTTATTAATGAATAATTACATTTCACAAGAAATAATCACAAAATAATCACAATCACAATATACCAAATATATTCTAAATATACATTCTTTTACCGATGTAGTTAATCAGAAACATGTTAAATAATAAATAATATTTATAATAAAGTAATTTTCGATAGATTTTGAGGTAAATATTGGGGTAATTTGGCAATAATTAAAAAGAAATTTCGAATAGGTTACTTGCTAATTATCACCTAATTACCATGACATTTGTGGACCTGTAAAATGAAGTGTTACCGTCAGTTTTTCTGCAGTTCAACCTGTTGATATGAGAGAGAAAAGTGGGTGATGAGAGAGAGAGATTGAAAGGACCAGACAGTCAGGTCTCATTCTTCCTTCCCCTCACGCCCTCTTTCTTTCTCCTCCCTTCCTCCCTCCGTCACTCCTCTTCCACCTCCTTATTCATAATTATTGTCACTCGGCTGCAGCCTGAAGACAGGTGGTTTCTCCTCCTGTATGTCCGCAGGGGGGATGTGGAAGAGAAAGCTGCAGATCAGCAGGCCGCCTCCGTAAGTCCAGGGACAACCACTATAGCGTTTTTATTATTTTAAATTAGAGTGAAGTCTGTTTGTGTCAGGAAGGATACGATCAGAGGGGATGAGTTGTCTGTGTTGTTCAGGAAGTCATGTGATGTATGAGGTATTGTATGCTTTGGATTCTTAAAAACATCCATAAATAAGATTTTATGCTCCGACTACAGTGGGTTTTGATTCATTGCACCTGAACTTCATAGCATGTATGTAGGTTTACAACTAATGATTATTTTCATTGTTGATTATTTTCTTGATAAATTTTAGTTTTGGTCTATAAAATGTCAGAAAATGGTGAAAAATGTCAATCAGTGTTTCCCCAAAGCAGTTTACTGTCATAGAGGAGTAAAGGAACCAGAGAATTTTTACGTTTTTTTCTTAAAAAATTACTCAAACTGATTAATCAATTATCAAAATAATTGGAGATTAATTTAATAATTGACATGTAATTGATTAATCATTGCAGCTCTATATGTATTCATATAAATTTGTACTTGTTTGGTTTCACTTTCTAATTAGGCAGCCTTTATTGGGGGTTTATAACTTGTAACTGATGGCTAATGATAAATTTACTTATGCTATATTGATCAGTTATAAGCCATCGATTAGGAAAACTTGAATTGATTTATAAACATTAATAAAACAATGTAAACGTAAACTGTGGTAACACTTTATGTTACGTCTTCGTAGCTTTAAAATACATCTTTTAGGAAAGAATAGCAAAACCGTAATCTAATAATCTTAATAAAAAACAATATCTTAATAATCTAGTTGTACCTTTAGAGTCTCGATGACACAATGAATTGAAGCGTCTGTATTATCCTATAATTAGTTCCAAATTATTTTAATTCTTTCCGGGAACACACCCAGAATATTATTAGAAAATGATGGTAAAATAAAGTGTAACAGTTGTTATCAGACGCTCTGCAGCATTATTTACTTATAGAGTAAGTCGTCAAACAGTCATTAAAGTGGCTGTCGTATAGAGTATGATTTATTAACCGTTGATAAAGCCATTAGTTTCAACGTATACACCGTGCGTATTGAGCTGCTCTGATAGCATTGCACAATATCGCTTGGCTTTACATCCACATGATCAACCAGATTTTTAACTGTAGTCTCAATTAGACCCATGTGACCTATGATTTACAACTTCCTCTACCTGTTTAACGACTACCTGCAGGGCTGAAGAAGTTCGCCTCAGTTCATCCACAGTCACCTGTTTATATATCCCACTATTGATAAGGCTGTTGACAGGAGAGAGTAACATCGTGGACCATACAAATATGGGCAAAAATAATAGTTTTGTGTGCACAGACAGTGAAAAGATGCAGGGATGAAGTGGAGCTATTGATCTGTGGACATACTGTATATGGGTCAACATACTGCAGGCCTAATAGCTTCCAGCTGTTGCAGGGTGTGGTTATAAATCAGTGTACAGGTACACTCTGTTACCTCCAGGTTGTTTATCTCTAAAAGCAGAGCTTGAAAATGATGAATCGCATGTTTTGTTGTCGTATGCTTTGATCATTTTCTGTGTCTGCAGCTGCACTCGTGTATTTAACTCTGAATATAACATGGCAGTAAAGAGATTATGAGATGTTTTTGTAGCTGCAGCTTCATGTTTCTAGTTTTAATGTTGTGATTTTGGCTCTCTGCTGAGCTGCATTTATGGTGTTTACAGGTGTATTGTTGATTGTTAAACCTGCTGGTAGCAGGAACAAACCACTTCGGTTGTGGTTGTGGTATTGTGAGTGAGGAAGCTGATGTGGTAAAAGGATTACAGCCGCAACGATTAGTCAATTAATCAGGTAATTAATCGACGGTAAATTAACCTGCAACTATTTTGATTGTTGATTTATCGTTGTCGTTATTTTGCAAGCAAAAACACCAAACATTTTTTTTTTCCAGCTTCTTAAATGTGCAGACAGATGTGATGATAAAGTGAATATCTTTATGTTTTGGACTATTGATTGAATAAAATAAGCAATTTGAATACATCACCGCGGGCTGTTGGAAATTATAACAAGCATTTTTTCACAATTTATGACATTTTATTGACAAATCAATTAAATAATCATCAGATTAATCCGTTAATAATTAATGAATCCAGTCGTTGGTTGTATCTCTAATAAGAATTAGGATTACATTTTCATTTCTATGTATTTTTTTGTTGACTGGAGGTTTATTATATACATTTCTTTTACCATTTTTGTGGATGAAACAATAAAAACAAAACTCTTAACTTATTCCACTTAATATTTACTTAATATTCGTTTATATAATTGTACTTTCTTTACCTGATTTTTAAATTCTGCACTGCAAAGTGCTTATGATGAACAATCCAATCCATGTATGACGATGTTTTGCATTCCCTGTGTGACGATAATCTGTCTCTGGATGAGCAGAGTTTCAAAACAAAAGGGTTACCTCAGGAAAAGGACCAGAGGAGGATCTCTCTTCCAGGATTGGAGTCATATATACAAAGAGATTGACTGAGTCAGTTGTTGATTTCTGCTGGTGGTGTTCAAACACTGTTTTCTGTCAGATTTCCAACCAGAGACTTTGTAGTTTTTCTCTTTATTAGCTTGAGCCCCTTGAAACAGTTGAAGAATAAACATTTTAGCTCCAGGCTGCAACGGCTATATTCTTAATTATGAGCGCAGAAATTCAGTAAATGATGTTATTACATTGACTGAGTAGTGTGTGTGTGTAGTTATGTCATTTAGCAACCCCCCCCCCTCCAAACTAACAGCCTCCTTTTTCTTCTTCTCTTCTCTTCCAGGGCTGAAAAAACAGAAGTCTTAAGTGACGACCTACTACAGGTACTAATCAATGAAGTGCTCAGTATCTTTCTGAACGATGTTTGCTGCCTCTCACAGGAACAAAATCATCATCTGTGCAAAGTGTTCAGTGTGCATTAAATGACTTTTCCAAATGGCTTTTCTGAGCTGCCTTCAGGCGCCGTTAATGAGCGCTGGAATCAGACAGACAAAAGGCTGAACGTCCCCGCTGATCGACTCGGGGGTGCAGCGCTGTAATTGATCTGATTAATGGCGGCGACATCGGTTCCACCGAGTTGGTTTAATAATGAAATGAGAAGGCATTTAAGTGAGACAGGTAACGGTGTCGTATAAGTGTCAGCGGCGGAGGAGACGCTTGTGTTGACGCCAGGCAGACATGTTTTTAATCAGAATCTATTCTAGCTGGAAGCTGTAAACACCTCCTGCATGTGTGTACTGTAATAAGTGGTTGTATGTGGTCATGTTATCCTGTCTCATGTCTGTTCCTTTGTTCTGTGTTCAGGTGGAGAAACGACTGGAGCTGGTCAAGCAGGTTTCCCACAGCACACACAAGAAGTTGACCGCCTGTCTGCAGGGCCAGCAGGGCGTGGAGGTGGAGAAGAAGTCTGTCAGGTCGCCATCGGTGAGAAGCAACCCAAAAACACTTCTAGGGCCCCTCTTAGTCGATTGTAGCCCGACACGGCCGTCGTAGGGTGTCGACTCTGATCGGGAATGACAACGAGTGTCGTGAGCGACATTTGATCGTTTTATCTCGCGTAGTGTGTCATAGTAGACGACAACCGACGCGTTTCGTCATGGCCGTCACTTGTCACGACTTGGCACGACTCTGAACAACGGCGAAGCAAAAGAGGAACGATGTTGGTGCTGTGCAGCCTTTTTGATGTTTCCTCGAGAGACTACCACGACGGAGTGAAAAAAGAAATAATCTGGCGTGAAATAGCAGACGCACTTCAGCAACCCGGTGAGAAGGTTACTGCCATGAGCATCAAAGAGTCCTTCCTGATGACATCACGCACGTCGTGAAAGACCATCAGCGATGATTGGTCGGGGACCGACGCAGTAGTCTGTCATGTCTCCATGGCCAAGTCACAACAGGAATTTATGACTCTCAATCGCAATAATCTGACATAGTGACCATCAGAACCGACAAAATTATTGTGTAATCTGAACCAGGCATTAGTCGACTAAGATTTCTGACTGGACGCGTTATGTTTTCGGGTTGTCTGTCCGTCCATCCGTCCCATTCTCGGGAACGCAATATCTCAGGAACGCCTGGAGCGAATTTCTACAAATTTGACACAAACGTCCACTTGGACTCAAGGATGAACTGATTAGAATTTGGTGGTCAAAGGTCACTGTTGGAGAACTACGGTGGCCGACGCAAAAACGTGAATGTCCCTCTCTAGAGCCAGTTGTTCTAAGAGTAGAGTGCTTAGAGTGTGTGTGTACGTGGGAAGTGAGTGGTGAAGCAAGAGAGAGCGAGAGAGCGGCGGGGACGGGAGCGAGTAACGTTATCGACTCCGGCCCAAGCAGGAATAATTAACCGTGTTTGGGTTTGTGGTAGTGGCTAGAAGGGAGCCCGCAAACTGGGGAAACTCTCTCGCGTGATTGTTAAGGTTTGGCATTGATCTTGAATAGTTATGGTTAGGATTGGTCGTCAGGCAGCGAGTCTTGGGAGAGTTTTTGCAGATCTCAGATCAGATTTTCGCAGTTTGTCCGTTCCGAAACATGGCGATGCAACATGACGGACTCCCTCAAAGAGGACCTGCTATGTAGATATAAACCGCTCATACTAAGCTAACGACAACACATCGATTCTTAGTTTCAGATGATTATACACTAAAGAAAACACACTTATTAATTTATATTCCATTTCTGCTAATAGATCCTGGATAAAGGATAAAGTGATGTCATTTTGGACGGTGGTACGGAGCTGTAGGAGCAGATAAGACTGGCAGAGGAAAAGAGAGAACAACAAGCTTCATTACATGAAATGTGATTAAAAAAAGCAGGTGCCTAATTACAAAGTATCTCCTTCATCACAATTAACAGCAAAACAAACTGATGCTATCGAACAGTTAAAGAGAATGAAAGGATGGATTTTTCCTTCAGGTTTGTGTCTGTGGTTCGTTTCACTTGTTTTTCCGGCGCTGAATGACACATTCAGCAGACTGACTGATGGCGGATTCATTGATTGTGTGTTTGTTTGTGTGCAGAAGAAGCTTCCTCTAACAACACTAGCACAATGTATGGTGGAGGGGGCGGCGGTGCTCGGGGACGAGTCTCTACTAGGGTGAGTACACACTGAAACACACACACACATCATTGATTATCTGACACATTGGCAGCGCTTTCTCTCTAAAAACGCCGACATGACATGAATTTTTTTATCACCCAGAACTGTGCTTTCAGAAATACAGCCAGATAAGGACAAACCTTATCTTCTACTTCTTCCTATTCTCAGTTCAACCTTTATTTAACCAGGAAAGCCTCTTCATACGGCGGCCCTGAGAGCTCAACACAACACTGGAATTTCTATCTTCGATACAATACCTTGAAAAATATCGATATTCGATAACATTTTCGATACAACATTGAGCACAGCTGGTATCTGTGTAACGATACTGTGGAAAAATGAGTGTAGAAACCGTTTTCAGATATTCAGTATCGCTACAACACTACAACACACTGCCACTTGAGAAAACACAATTAGACGAAAAACACTGCAAATATAGATGCTGCAAGTCAGACAGGAGGCACTTAACTGAAACTTGATTTAACATTACGATTGTATGATGTATTTATTTTAGTGCTGTCAATCCATTAAAATATTTAATCGTGATTAATCGCACATTTTTTATCTGTTCAAAATGTACCATAAAGGGAGATTTGTCAAGTATTTAATACTCTTATCAACATGGGAGTGGACTAATATGCTGCTTTTTACAAATGTATGTATATATTTATTATTGGAAATCAATTAACAACACAAAACAATGACAAATATTGTCCAGAAACCCTCACAGGTACTGCATTTAGCATAAAACAATACGCTCAAATCATAACATGGCAAACTGCAGCCCAACAGGCAACAACCGCTGTCAGTGTGTCAGTGTGATGACTTGACTATGACTTGCCCCAAACTGCATGTCATTATCATAAAGTGGGCATGTCTGTAAAGGGGAGACTCGTGGGTACCCATAGAACCCATTTACATTCACATATCTGGAGGTCAGAGGTCAAGGGACCCCTTTGAAAATGGCCATGACAGCTTTTCCTCGCCAAAATTTAGCACAAGTTTGGAGCGTTATTTAACCTCCTTCTCTCCTTCTCGATTAAGTTTTCTAGTTTCATATGATACCTGTATCTTCTGACTGGTCTGACATTTTTAAACTCTTTTGCAAACACAGAAACATCTGCAGATAAAATCATCTGTGTGCTTTATAGTTTTATATGC
>CAKALU010042803.1:0-13155 GCA_916700995.1 Hozukius guyotensis
TTTATTGACAATACTCTTCTTTAACTGTGTCAAATCCCTCCTTGTGTCCTGTCTGAAGTGAGACTGAATTTTTCTCCCACTGTCTTATTTTTTTTTTTATTATAGCTGTCCAAGCTGCTGGTAAGTTTTTAGTAGTGTGTCAGCTGACTAACAACCGAGCAGGTTGTCCTCCATGTGTCCATGTCTTTGCTGTGTGTGTTTGTGTAGACACATTGTAGAATAAGCACTCCGTCCATCTTGAGTTTGTCCCTCATCAGCACTGTTGAGTGCCGGCTTCTTTTACACCTGTTGTTTAATTTTGTTAATTTAGAAAAAATGGCTTTTTTTGTATTTTTATTCAAGGTTTGTTTTGTCATCAAAGGCTACTAGTTGTTGGTTGTGGCTTCCATTTGTATTTTCAATTCTTGAGGGGAGATGTCTTTAAACTTGCTTCAGATGTTTGACGCAGTTAAACTAATCAAATTGGACTTTGAAATGAAATTGAGACTGACGAATAGAATATACGAATTACAGACAGTATTTTGCTGAGAGTGTCGTGTAGGCCAGCTGAGAAGGTAAAGATCCAGTCATGAAGCAACTTTGAAGAGACTCTTCCCTCAGTAGTTTTTTTTTTTTTTTTTTTAAAGTTAGCTCCGTTGCAGATGTTGTCCTCTACACTGCCATTTTGTGTTCTTCACTTTGTTTGTCATGCGTGTCTGTCGATGTCCGACACATTGTCTGTCATGGTCGGTGTTCTGTGTTGGAAGTAATTTATTTATCATTCAACCCTTAGTTACAGTTTTCTAAGCATTATGAAGCTGACATTAACGACTATTTTATTAATGTCAACCTCATAATAATGCTTCAGATAAAGATTTATTAGTCAAACTGACTTTGATTTCAGCTCTTGCACAGAATGTAAGTATGAAAGCAACGCTAGATGTTAAGGAGAGTTCTGAATATTTTACACCATATAGCGGAAGCTTGTCCACCTTGTGATTCTCACGCCGTGTCCATGTTCCCCCCCCCCCCTTGCCTCTGTGTGCTGTCAGAGTAAGCATCAGAAACATCAGGCGTTTGAGGCCGAGCTGCACGCCAACGCAGACCGAATCCGTGGGGTCATTGATACCGGCAACACCTTGATCCAGAGAGGAGCCTGTGCCGGCAGCGAGGACGCAGTCAAGGTATATTCATTATGTATTCTATTATTCAGCATTCACAGTTTACAGACAGGTTGAATACTAAGCTGCTACTAAGCTGTAGCAAGTGAACAATTAAACTGGTGACTGTTAATTTCACCGGCTATGCTGGTATAATTACTCAACTGTAGCTGATTAACGTTACGTTACGATATTGGTCAGAAAAATCCCAATTAGATATTTTCCTCAAATCGTTCAGAGCTATTGCATGACATGGATTCTGTTGAGAATAAACAGAAGTCTGTTAGCTCTCCACAAGATATGTGTCAGAACATGATTTTAAATACAGTAGTGTAGTGAAGAAGTGAAAATAACTTCCAACATGTCTGTTCCTCAGGTGCGCCTCAACGCTCTGGATGAACAGTGGCAGTTCCTCGTCAACAAATCTGCGGAAAAGAGCCAGAAACTCAAAGAGGCCAACAAGCAGCAGAATTTCAACACCGGCATCAAAGACTTTGACTTCTGGCTCTCTGAGGTGAGAATCTGCACGCCAGATACATGTGTAAAAACTCTGACAACACCAATGTACAAAAGCTAATCTCAAAGTCTGGTTTATTGTTTCTCAGGTGGAGGCTCTTCTTGCCTCTGAGGATTATGGCAAAGATCTGGCCTCAGTCAACAACCTGCTGAAGAAACACCAGCTGCTGGAGGCTGATATTTCTGCCCATGAGGTGTGTAGCTCATTATTATAAATGGCTCTGCTGGTAGCACACAAGATCTTATTTCAGAACATACAAAATCACAGATAGATGGAGATCCAGAGTTACAGTGATAGCCACTGACCACCTCCCACCTTCCTGCAGGATCGTTTGAAGGATCTGAACGGCCAGGCTGACAGCCTGATGTCCAGCGTCGCCTTCGACGTCTCGCTGGTGAAGGACAAACGCGATGCCGTCAACGGACGCTTCGCCAAGATCAAGAGCATGGCTGACGGTCGCCGCGCTAAACTCAACGAGTCCCACCGCCTGCATCAGTTCTTCAGGGACCTGGATGATGAAGAGTCTTGGATCAAGTAAGAGAATTTCTCCTCGGATCATGTAGTTATCTGCAAGGGAATCAGAGGGGAGATGGGATGAGACAATCTTGGAGAGGAGAGGAGAGCAGGAGACGAGAGCAGAGCAGGAGCAGGATAGGAGATGAGAGGAGAGCAGTAGATGAGATGAGAGCAAGAGAGGAGAGGAGAGCAGGAGACGAGAGCAGAGCAGGAGCAGGATAGGAGATGAGAGGAGAGCAGTAGATGAGATGAGAGCAAGAGAGGAGAGGAGAGCAGGAGACGAGAGCAGGAGAGGAGATGAGAGGAGAGCAGGAGAGGAGAGGAGAGGAGATGAGATGAGAGGAGAGCATAGCAGGAAAGGAGACGAGAGGAGAGGACAGCAGGAGAGGAGATGAAAGGAGAACAGTAGAGGAGAGGAGAGCAGGAGAAGGCAGAGGAAAGAAAAAGATGAGACTTCAAACATCCCAATACAGGAAGTCTGGATGCCACCCACATTGGGCTTTAACTTTAACATTCACATTTCTGTCCCAAACCCCCCACACAGAGAAAAGAAGTTGCTAGTGAGTTCGGAGGACTACGGACGTGATTTGACAGGAGTACAGAATCTGAGGAAGAAACACAAGAGGCTGGAGGCTGAGCTGGGAGCCCATGAGCCGGCCATTCAGGTAAGAGGCTCATTTATTCATCCCTATTCGTTGTGCTTATTTAAATAAGCATACAAACCGAGCCTTGTTGTCTGCCCATGTCCCTCAAAAGGACAGCTAACCTTTTAGAGAAAAGGCCTGAGCTTTGGCATGCAGTGATTAGATCTTTATTTCTGTGTGCTCCCAGTCGGTGCTGGACACTGGGAAGAAGCTGTCTGATGACAACACCATCGGCCAGGAGGAAATCCAGCAGAGGCTGGCCCAGTTTGTCGACCACTGGAAGGAACTCAAAGACTTGTCTGGAGCAAGGTAAGCCTGCTAAGCTACGCACTCTGGTCTGCCAGGCAGGTGCCACCTAGGACGCACACAGATAGATATAGGTGTTTAAATGTGTGTGTTTGACCCCAGGGGACAGAGGCTGGAAGAGTCGCTGGAGTACCAGCAGTTTGTGGCGAACGTGGAAGAGGAAGAAGCATGGATTAATGAGAAGTTGAATCTAGTGGGGAGCGAGGACTACGGAGATACGCTGGCTGCTGTGCAGGTGCTTTTTTCTGTCACAGACGACCACAACACGCCACGTTACATAACATCAAATACAAGTTTAATAAGTGATGTAACTGAATGTCACGGAAACCTTTCTTTTCAACAGGGCTTGCTGAAAAAGCATGAAGCATTTGAGACTGACTTCACCGTGCACAGGGACAGAGTCAGCGATGTGTGCACTAACGGAGAGGAGCTTATCAAGAAGGTACTGACTATAAAGCATCCAGAGAAAACACACTCTTTTTAAAGGCAGTGAAATAATCATCTATGTTGTGCAGTACAACTACAGAAACAAAGATAATTTTTGTGTGCGTTTCCAACAGAACAACCATCACGTGGACAACATCAGTGCCAAGATGTCGGCTCTGCGAGGCAAAGTGTCTGAGCTGGAGAGGGCGGCCGCTCAGAGGAAGTCCAAGCTGGATGAAAACTCTGCCTTCCTGCAGTTCAACTGGAAGGCCGACGTGGTGGAGTCCTGGATCGGTACGAACGAACACATAAAGACGTCTGTCTTCCTTTTCCAAAAGAGCAGTCTCACTCCAAAAATAAATGACTTCTATTGGTTTTCTAAACACTGGATGCACTAGGAGAGTTTTCCACAGTTAGAAAGCTTCAATACTCCACAGACTGAAATCCTCCCACTACAATATCTTCACTCTAGGCCAGGGGTCAGCAACCTTTACTATCAAAAGAGCCATTTTAGGCAAAAAAAAATAAAAATACTACAGTGACTTCCTAGCCAGAGCCAGAAGAAGAGAATTCAGTTTATTACTGCTAATTACATCATTATCACCTGACCTAAGGGTTAGTGTATTAATCTGACTTGGTTTGGACGTTTTGTGTGGACTTGAATCTCTTTATCTTCATCATGTTTGAACCTGTGGATGTGGTTTGTGTTTAGGTGAGAAAGAGAACAGCCTGAAGACCGATGACTACGGCAGAGACCTGTCCTCTGTTCAGACTCTGCTCACCAAGCAGGTACGCCATCTTCCAAAACACTATTTTTCCTCTGCACCGTGTTGCTCTTTCCCCTTTTGCAACATCGTTTTTTTTCCCGTGTCTGTCTGCAGGAGACTTTTGATGCCGGTCTGCAGGCCTTCCAGCAGGAGGGCATCACCAACATCACAGCTCTCATGGACCAGCTGCTGGCCGCCCAGCACGTCCAATCGAAAGCCATCGAAGCTCGTCATGCTGCGTTGATAAAGCGCTGGAACCAGCTGCTGTCCAACTCGGCCGCTCGCAAGAAGAAGCTTCTGGAGGCTCAAGAGCACTTCAGAAAGGTAAAGAAGATAACCCTGAAATCTTGTTTCCAAAATCAAAGCTTAAATACAGTTGAAAGCCTTTGATCAAACCCAAAAGTATATTGGACTTGTTTTAAGGATCATATCTTCTCCACAGGTTGAGGACTTGTTCCTGACATTCGCCAAGAAAGCGTCGGCCTTCAACAGCTGGTTTGAGAATGCAGAGGAGGATCTGACGGACCCGGTTAGGTGCAACTCTCTGGAGGAGATCCGGGCGCTGCGCGAGGCCCACGAGGCCTTCCGCTCCTCGCTGAGCTCAGCTCAGGCCGACTTCAGCCAGCTGGCCGAGCTGGACCAGCAGATCAAGAGTTACCAGGTGGTGTCCAACCCCTACACCTGGTTCACCATGGAGGCCCTGGAGGAGACCTGGAGGAACCTGCAGAAGATCATCAAGGTCTCCACATCAAACATTATATTATGCATTCACACACACACTGCTAATATTTTCAGTCACTTTCTCCTCTAAGCTTAATTCATCTCCAGCCAACATACGTGTGCTTCACCACGTTTTAGCCCATACATAACATTTCTACTTAGCATTTAAGCATTAAAGAGTTTGGATTGGTTTAAATTAAATAGTCTCCAGATGTAAAGAAGTTTGTTTGTTCAAAAAAATGGAGCCCGAAGTGTACATGACCAAATGTAAATGGTCCTGTAGTTTTAATGGCTAGGTTGTCATTATTTGTTTTATTTCTTTATTTTCAGAAGTTGAAACTAATTTTCAGTTCTGTTTTCCTTCCTGGTGTCTGTTTGTTTGTTTCTGTCTGTAAATGTGAGTGTAGGAGAGAGAGCTGGAGCTGCAGAAGGAACAGAGGAGGCAGGAGGAAAACGACAAGTTGCGTCAGGAGTTTGCGCAGCACGCAAACGCTTTCCACCAGTGGCTGCAGGAGACCAGGTAGAGGAGGAGTTCTTCTAGACCTGGGCACTGTGGCACAGATGTCGGCTCTTTTCAGATCGTTTTAGCATGAATGCTGTGTTTTCAAGATGACAATGTCTCAGTTGCATGATGTTCTTCAGAAGTGTTTGGTTTCTTGCACCATTAGAACATTATCTCCATTGTCAAAGCCAAGTCATCAAACCCGTTGATCACAGTTCACACTGGTGTTTTAATGTTTTCAGGGTTGTTTGCAGTGAGCGCTGTGTCGTCGTGTTAACGTGTATTTGTTTCTCTCTCTCTCTCTTCGTCCCTCGCCTCGGCTGCTTCCTCGCTGGTGCTTGGAATTGCTGTGCTAATCAGGACATATCTTCTGGATGGGTAAATATCACATTTCTCTTTATTATTATTTGATTGTGCTATGAGTGTTGAGTGACAGTAAATCTTTGATCTCAAAGATGGCTTGTAGTCTAAACACCCTAAATGTTCCCCCTTCTTCCTCCTTGATGTAAATCTTTTTTTCTGTGTTTTCGCTCCATTTTCTTGTCTGATGTTTAATCTCTGGTCCCCCCCCATCCTCTCTTTGAATAGCATAGCCTATCGACGGGTTATCTGTGTCTATCAGTACCAAGTTGCTGATGATCTTTCTGGAAGGTCAACCTCTTTCAAGCTTTGCTCTCTTTGCTTCTCTCTGACCCACGCGGTGCCCTCAGGGCTGTGTGACCTCATGCACTTCAGTCTAAAAACATCACGTTGGGCTCACGGTGTGAGCTCGGTACCTTCTCGCTGTACTAACAGTCACCCGGTCCTCCTTTTGTCACCTTGTTTACTTTGTGTACTTCAGGGATGGAAACTGCAAATGATTGGCTTCCGCTGTGCATATACACACTACATCCTAAACACAAACTTTAAACTTATAGTGGCTGCAGTGACTTCATCATCTGCAACAGAAAACTGACTTTCATATTCATGGACTACTAATAATCTGCTGCAGTTTCCAGTCCTGTGTGCAGTAGCCCTTAACCTTGCATGGTTTGGGTTACCAGTAGATTTTTTTAGCATGACTACAGCTCCACTCTCTCATAACAGATAATGTCCCAATAGTGACATGCCAAATTTATACTCCCAAGAACCAGTTTATTTTCAAACACTTAATGTAATTATAATCCATAAAGGTTTCTCTGGGAATACAGGTTGTAGTAGAGAACGAAAGTCTTCCTAATAGTGGGCAGGCATAGCTCAACATATCATAACAATTGTTGATAGATATATTGGGAACAAAACTGGATATTGGGCCATCACAAGCTCACACCCTGGTGGCCGTGGCAGACATTTTTTGAAAATGGCGGCCAGTGGTTGGTCAAACTTTCCTATCACCATTGGACCCACATGCAATAACAGACATAAGATCCTAGATAAGAACCAAATAAAATACTCCCTTACAATTCTTTTACAAAATAATTAGTCATTATATTATAATTTAATTATAGTGCTGTGAATCAGGAAAAAAACAAACAGTTCTCGTAATATTATTTTGTCAGATGGCGGATACTAGAGCAAACGTTATTTTTATGCCTCCGTGCTGTTCGACAACAGTGGTCGAAGGCATTATGTTTTCGGGTTGTTCGTCTGTCCGTCCGTCCGTCCCATTCTCGTGATCGTCCACTTGGACTCATGGATAAATTTATAATATTTTTCACTTTGGCTACCATGGTCATTAGACTCTGCAGTGGCCCAATATCCAGATTTCTTCTAAATATATTAAGCTATACAGTTTATGCACTGTACCAAATTTGGTGCTTTTTATCACAAAACAGGTTCACTGTGCTGCTCCACTATAATAAAAACAGTGAGTGAGTGAGTGTAGTGGTTTTATCAGACTATGCTGCTTCTTTTCTAACATCAGTTTCTGTTTCAGGTCGTGTATGGTGGAAGAATCTGGTACCTTGGAGTCCCAGCTGGAGGCCACCAAGGTAAATAAATATCACTCACCGTTGCATGTTGACACTTGTTATTCCCAGCGGACAAGTAGTCAACACCTCTGAGCTGAGGTGAGGGTAGACGACAACATGTGGCAGGTGTTGATGTAGACTGTGTGTGTGTTTGTGTGTGTGTAGCGTAAGCACCAGGAGATTCGGGCCATGCGCAGTCAGCTGAAGAAGATTGAAGACCTCGGTGCAGCCATGGAGGAAGCACTGATCTTGGACAACAAGTACACGGAGCACAGCACAGTGGGCCTGGCCCAGCAGTGGGACCAACTGGACCAACTGGGAATGAGGATGCAGCACAATCTGGAGCAACAGATACAGGCCAGGTACACAACCAACACATTATAATACAGCTGTTTCATGTCACTGAGTTTAAATGTAAGAAAAGTGTTGATGCTGCTTTGAGCTCACGTTGCTCCTCTTTCTCTCTTTCAGGAACACCACTGGAGTGACGGAGGAGGCTCTGAAGGAGTTCAGCATGATGTTCAAGTAAGTGGCTTTGACCTGACCTTCATCATGACACTGATTTTATTTTATTTTTATTTGATAGGGACGATGTAATAACATAATTCCAATACAGGGCATGCTGCACAGAGAGTTTATAGCTAATTTTCAACTCTTGTCCCTAGTTGGGCTTTTACATGTAGAGTGTGATTAAAATATACAGCTTTCTATATGATAAAACCACAATAAAATACGCATAGTATACACATAGCCTACCACAATACACCAATACACCTTGGTAATTTACAATACAATTAGCTAAAAATGGATACAGCTCTGGTTTGCTTTTAGCCAGCACTTAACCTTTGTTGTAAAGGACTTTACATCTGGAATTAATCTGATTTCAGTTGGTATAATGTGTTCCAGAGTTGACAGCCTTTTATGGAAAAAGCTGATTGTCCAAATGTACTTCTACCGTGCTCCTAGTTACTCTATTATTGTCTTGTCTTTGGATATATCTGGAAAAACGCTCTGGGGCTAGACTGTTAACATGTTTAAAAACTAATTTGAGAAAACAAAAATGAGTAAAGCTCTCAAAGCTAAGGAGATTGTGTCTTTTTAGTATGTGACAATGATGCCACCGGACAGGCGTTTTGTCCTTTATTTTCAGTACCTGATTGTAAAGGGATGTAAGATGTTTGATTGTAGATGGTGATGCTTGAACCCACATTGTCATACAATATGAAAAATGAGTGAAAATCAGAGTGCATAACTAACTGGGCTGCCTGAGTGGGAATGTGATGCCTGATTAATTTAAAACAATTAAGGTCGGTCTTAACCGTCTTCGAAATTCTCTTGTGTTTTTTTTCTAATGGAGAAACAAACAGAAACTGTCTTTTTTCAAATGTATTTATTTACATTGCAGTTATAGACATATTTCTATGTCTGCTCTGATGAAGTCACATCCTCATCTTCACCTGTTTATTTGCAGGCACTTCGACAAGGAGAAGTCGGGCCGTCTGAACCACCAGGAGTTCAAGTCATGTCTGCGCTCGCTAGGCTACGACCTGCCCATGGTGGAAGAAGGAGAACCCGATCCTGAGTTTGAGGCCATACTCGACACTGTGGATCCCAACAGGTTTGTTCACATGTTCAGGAAATTACATAGATGGGGAATGTCAACTGTAGTAAAGGCTGTATGGTATTTAACACACTGTTGTATTCGCTGCCTAAAGCTAGCTGGGCGTACACTGTACCATTTTAGAACGTTTAGTAAAACGTAGCTAGCTTACCTCCAATTCTCTCTGCAAAATGGACGAGCCATACTATCCACGTCTTTCTGGCCACAGTGAGTCCATATAATGTTACGCCGCTGCCTCTTTTTTTTTTTTTTTAGATGTACGTTTCAGCAGACAGGATGGCACAGATGATCGAGGCAGCACATTTCTGTCTCGTTAGCATTGTGACCCGTACAGACCTCTGCTAGCAAACAAACTTAACCTGCCTTGGAGCATTCAAACCAATCTTTATTGACAACGGTCAACGGCCTGCAGGAGCCGACCGGCTGTGTTTTTTTCTATTTTTCACGTCCAGTGTGAGCACATAAATCGTGAGCTTTGGCCTTACATCGCAAACGATCTACTCGTACAGTAGGAGTAGGAGTTTCACAACAACATGTCTTAAATGGTACAGTGTATGCCCGGCTTAACTGTGAGGAATCTGTCTGCAGGGATGGCAATGTGTCGCTGCAAGAGTACATGGCGTTCATGATCAGCCGTGAGACAGAAAACGTGAAGTCCAGCGAGGAGATAGAGAGCGCCTTCCGAGCTCTCAGCACAGAGAACAAACCCTACGTCACTAAAGAAGAGCTCTACCAGGTCAGATGTGTTTCCACTTTTTCACTCTGGAATTCAGGAGCGTTGAGTCTTTCATGGAGGTCTAACTGTGTCCCCCTTCTGCCTTTCAGAACCTGTCCAAGGAGCAGGCAGACTACTGCCTCTCGCACATGAAGCCCTACCTCGACAGCAAGGGCCGCGAGCTGCCGTCAGCCTTCGACTTCGTTGAATTCACCCGCTCGCTCTTCGTCAACTGATCCCTCGCCCACCAGGGACCAATCGGGATGCGTTTTCCCCCACACACACACTTCCAACACGAACACACGGCTGAAACTGCATGATTGTGGCACTAGGAATACTCACTAATAACAACTGTCTATCGTACTCTCTATTTATCGCTCTCTACCCTTAACTCTTTGTGCTTCTCATGATAGCATAGTGGATTTGTCTACATTTGAATGTGATTGTTTTAGCTTGTGCTTTCGATGAATTTAAGAACCTAATAGTAACAATAATGTTGTTATAACAACACCGTAACAACTGCAGTGTGCTTTAATAAACGCTACTGGTTAGAACTGGAAACCTCGACTGTTGTTTTTATTTCACTGAACAATTCAATCGCACTATGCACTACATACCACAATATGCGTACTATCGTTCAACATACATTTACTGTGAATAAACAGCAGTATGTATCTTTTCAGACGCTCTGAGCTGTAATTTATGTCGCCACTTCCTGAGAGCCTCCTTGCCGGTTGAAGACGTGTAACCATGGTAACCCGCGCCAACTTCATGTGACCAAAACAATGATTTGTGAGAATCAAAGTCTGAATTAATTCAAAATATATTACGCCAAGCAATCTTGTACTTACAGTTAAATTGAAGCGTTATTAATGTTACAGAGCTGTCCTTCAACGTCTGTTATGAATGTTGTCGTCACTACGGCATTGCATTGTGGGATATTTGTGCCGCCGTAGTGTCCAGTGTTGCGTACTGTAATATTTCACCGGAAATACTACGCAACTTAAGTCTTAGAGATTTTTATTTTTCAAAACACAGTTTGCATGAATCCGTCCTGTTCAGCAGTCTTCAACCGTCCCAGGTTAACGTCTCATTCTGCCACCTGATTGGCTATCTGCTCCAGCTGAGCGCTCTCTCTGGGGCTCTGCTCCGTCAGATCGTGGCTCAGCTGCCAAACGCAGACCGTCCCGTCTGTTTTCCCCACCGCCAACAGGTGAGGGTTCTGACGGTTGAAGGCCAAACAAGTCGCAGCTCGGTCCGCGCCTCCCTGCTCGATGACGGCTGCCGGCCTCAGGGACCTGCGGCCCAGGTCGAATATCTGCACCTCACCTTAGAGACAGAGAGAGAGAGATGCGCAGTGCAGAGTCAACAAGGATACATCTGTCTGACACCCTCAAGTACTGTTACACGTCACATTTCAGGTCGAAAGCTCTGTAGCGACTACTATAAATTAAACAGCCGTTAAGAGGCTGAAGTAGGCTCTCGACTGAGTCGTTCCAAAAAGTCCAGTTTTACTGCTTATTAAATTAAAGGAATTACAAATAATAAGGCTAACTGGAATAATTAAATGTGAAGTGACAGTTAACAGAAAATATCCAAGCCTATCTCACCCTCTTTGTCTAAACTCCTGTGGTCCAAGTGAACACGTAAAAATAGGTGAAACAAACACCCCTGAGTCAATTACTGGAAGTGATGATAACCAAAAGAACGTGTGCAGCCTAAACAAATAATAATAAACAGGATAAATACAAGCTCTCTAATACACTTTATTTGCAAAAATAAAATGTCATCCTCTATTTTGTATGATAATAGTAAAGAGCAATGATTAGGAGGTTTCATCAAGATCTGACGAGTGACCTTTGAAATATATTGTATGTGATTGACAAATGGATGGGCTGGATTATCATGGAGAACCAGTCTGAATCTGACATGTAAATCAAGCTTTGAACCCACAATTATTCATATCACAAAGTTTTCATGCTGTACCTTGTCCGCTGGCTGCTGCAAAAACCAGCGGTCTGGTTGGAGACCACTGCACCTGAAACACGTAGGAGTCTGAAACCCTGAGAGAGAGCAGCGGGTCTGTCTGCAGCAGAGAGTGGACGTGGGCCAGACCATCAGTCCCTGCACTCACAAACAGGTTCCTGCAGACACACACAACACAACACGCATGTCAGAGCAAAGTCACTGTTGAGTCACTTGTAAAAATAGTTGCCGATCACTTCTGTAATCTTGTGTTATGTCGGTGAGCAGAGCTGTGGACCTGTGGAAAGGTGAGCAGTCTATGGAGTGGACGGGGCCGCTTCGGGGCCTGAACGTGAAGACTGCTGGAGCTCTCAGCGTCACACTCTGGCCTTCAGAGGGCGCAGCAGCAGCCGGCGTCTGGGAGGAGAAGGAGCATCGGAGCAGCAGGCCGCCCTCAGAGCCCACCAAGAAGGTGTCCGAGTCCCAGGGAGACAGAGCCAGGGAGGTGACACCCACAGTGCTGCTGCCTCGGGCCTACAGGTAACACAAAACAACACGCATTCTCACTCTACCCACACTGCAGCACAAGGGAGTATTTAGAAAATTATAGAACATGTATTTGGTTATTTTCTATACTAAGGCTTTTTTATGACTATTTTTTCGACATTCTATACCATGACTTTTTTTTCATGAACATTTCGACATACTATACTAAGAATTTTTTTCATTAAATTTTCGACATAGTATACTATGACTTTTTTTAAAAAGAAATTCGACATAGTATACTATGACTTTTTTTCATGAAAAATTTCGACATAGTATACTATGACTTTTTTTTCATAAAATGTTCGACATAGTATACTATGACTTTCTTTCCATGAAACTTTTCGACATACTATATACTATGACTTTTTTCATAACATTTTCGACATATAACTTTTTTTCATAAAATATTCGATATACTATACTATGACTTTTTTTCATAAAATTTTCGATATACTTTACTGACTTTTTTTCATAAAATCTTCGACATACTATACTCCGATTTTTTTCATAAAATTTTTGACATTCTTTACTATGACTTTTCATAACATTTTCGACATACTATGACTTTTTTTCATAAAATTTTCGATATACTATACTATGACTTTTTTTCATGAAAATTTTCAACATACTATAATATGACTTTTTTTCATAACATTTTCGACATGCTATAGTATGACTTTTTTTCATAAAATTTTCGACATACTATGACTTTATTTCATAAAATTTTCGATATACTTTACTGACTTTTTTTCATAAAATCTTCGACATACTATACTACGATTTCTTTCATAAAATTTTTGACATTCTTTACTATGACTTTTT
>CAKALU010042807.1:0-29644 GCA_916700995.1 Hozukius guyotensis
GAGAGCTGAAAATATACAGCCCGTTCTCATTCCCAGGGCATCAAATACCGAGGCATTGTCACGGCTGTCGGCGTCTGATACCGCCGCACAAGGTACCCGTTAGCACCTATATGAGACGCATCGGGCTTTCCATTCACTACAGTGTAAAGCCATCCACGGCAATAGTGTGTCCTGTGTGTTAAGTTTCACTTTCACTTTAAAAACAAAGTAGTTTTAAGCCCAACCATGTAGTTTTTTCCTAAACCTAACTAAGTTGATCTGTTGCCTAAACCTAAAGTGACGCCAAGGGTAACTATAGTGGATTTGATGCCAAAAATAAAGTGACACCAAGGGGCGTGGCGCCAAGGGGCGTGACGCCAAGGGGCATGACGGCGTGACGCCAAGGAGCAGTATGTGACAAGTTGGGATGAGAATTTGTTGAAATTAGGGCTGTCAAAGTTAACGCGATAATAAAGCATTAACGCAAATTTGCTTCAACTCCACTAATTTCTTTAACGCATTAACTCAACTTGCACAACTACGGGGTTGTATCTTAGCTTTAAAGCTAGAGTACAGATACTGGTATAATATAATATATATGTACTATATACAATAGTATAATAATAATATTTCCCTTCATTGTAAAGGGGCCTGTGTACAGGGGTGTCTATATATTTTTGACCATATAGCATAGTATCGCTGTGTGGCTGTATTCACAAATGTATGTGTATGTATAGGTCATATGTAAATTCTTATGTATGCATATGTATTTATGTATGATATTTTTCCATTTGAATAATTTCTTTGCTTTATATTCTCTCTGAATTGTATATTATATTATATTATATTATATTATTATATTTATTAATTCTGTTAATTATATTATTCAACAACAGCTTTTACCCATTCATGCAAAGAAAGCATTTGAATTCCATTTCTAGAGTCAAGTTAAGTTAATAATAATAATAATACACTTTATTTATATAGCATCTTTCATAACATAAAATGCAGCTCAAAGTGCTTCAGAAGAAAAACAAATCAATAACACAGGTATTAAAAACAGGGCACACAAGGAGCGAAAAACAATAAAATAATAGAATCCTAAAGAGAAACAAAATAAGGTAATACTATTAATAAAAAACAAGTTGATAATGGTATTAACAATTTTAAGCCATAAAACCGTAAAACAAATAAAACCATAAAATAAGTAAGTTATTTTAGT
Source organism: Hozukius guyotensis (assembly GCA_916700995.1). Taxonomy (NCBI): domain Eukaryota; kingdom Metazoa; phylum Chordata; class Actinopteri; order Perciformes; family Sebastidae; genus Hozukius; species Hozukius guyotensis. The sequence continues at coordinate 1,202 of CAKALU010042807.1, forward strand.
AGTTCATTGAAGTTGTCATTGAATGACAGACTGGAACAGACTCTATGACAAATATTAACTCTAACATCTGAACCCAGAGGAGCCGCTGCATCTATGAGCACCACCATCTTAAAAAACTGAAAGAAACAGAGAGGGAGAGAGAAATAAAACAAGAGAGAATATATCATACTTAGCATATATTCCACATGTCAGGTATGATATATCCATCCTTGTCAGTGGAGACAGAAAAGGGGGAAAAAAACGGTGAAATGCGGACGCATCAAGTGAGACGGCCACTTTATTAGTCAAACTCAACCCTATTTAATTCATATTTAATTGTATTTTAATACACGACCAGTGAAGCGTCGCTAAAAAGAGCTGAAAGCAAATAATGAGGTAGGCCAAGCTGAGTACCATCTCTTCATCTCTCTCCTATGTATGTATGACATTTCCAGATTTACCCCCCACTCCCCGACCTGCAGTATAATTTTAATACTGTTTTAATGTTTAAATAGCTGCAGCACATAAAAAGCTTTAAAACTGCACTGATGTTGCTTGGAAAGATTTCTGACTCTGTTGGTCCCCAGTGAGACGGCGGAGCCCTGCAGGCATCAGGAGGGACGACTTCTGACAGTTTATTCCCTCAAATTACAAATGTTCTCCTGCTGAAGATAGAGAAGCTGCGTGCACAGAATCTACCATGAGGGAAGAGGTGCATTTGCTATAGGAACGTATAGTTGGAAAAATAAAACAAAACAGAGAGTGTGTGTGGAATTGTAGTGACTGCTCACTGAGTCCATAAAAGTATTAGATTGTGGATCTTTCATATAGGAAGGAGCGATGTGTTTTGCATTTTATAAGGCTCTTGAAAAGGTGGATCGCAGGCTTATAAACTATAGAGCTTAAAACAAAAATCCGATGCACTTATGAGTAATGCATCCATAAAACAGGCTTGACTTTAGACAGACATCAAAAACATTATATAGTGCTATTTCACTCAGGATCAGAGTGGTGAATCATTTGTGCGACATCGCCATCCCTAGAGCCGGGCCACTAGGTTAAATGTAACTTCTTCATGTAGTAGTTTAAGGGTGTTTTCACATATAGTCCTTTTAAAACAAACCAAACTCAGTCCTCTTTAAAGTGTCAGTTCATTTGAAACAGGTCTCAGTTCTGTTTCTGGTCCACTTCAGCTCTGATGGGGCCTCAGTCTTCTCTCTGTTCACACTACAGTTCCTACCTTCATCACTGCTGGTCAATGCTTTCCCCTTCAATGACATTTTTAGGGCTGGCACAGGCGCTTACACGCAGAATACTGTCCAGGTAAAGCCCTTTTCACTTAGTTTTTCTTTTTACTTTTTTTACGCGGCACTGCAGTGCGGTCCTAATGAAACCCGTCGCTTTCATATGAACTGAAAATTGGAGGAAAACCTTAGCGTTTCTGTGCGTTGAACGTCTACGTTCCATATTTGGAGAGGTGCAGTAGTTTCTACTTCGGTCCAAACTACTCCTCGTCCACTCGTGGCCATGGTTCTGTGTTGTTTTTCCGAGCGTCACGGTGCGCAAGCGCATGTGATCTGTCTACGCCAACTCTAGAGGGCTAAAATACAAATGGCAAAAGGCAAAGCGAACCTGGAGCACTTTGTGTTCACAATGCACAGATTAACTCTGCAACGCAGACTTGAATCAAACCATACACAGACCACCTCCCGCGGAGGTCTGAGTACGCTTCGTTTCAGAGGGTTCTGAGTACTTTTGGAGTGTTCACATACATGTATATGCAAAAAAATGCTGACTAATCGCTCTGAGTTCGTTTGGAGGGCTGAAAGGGACCAAGTGTGAAAACACCCTAAAATAATAATATAATAATTTATATAATATAATATGGCTGGACAGCACTATTAGGCCTATTGTAATAGTCAGTGTTTATAATGTGAATTCCTGGATATTAAATGTTCATCTGCACTTTTCTGTAGTGGTCCAAGTAATATATGTTCTTAACTGAAGTAGCATATCATGTGACATGGTTAAAGGACCAGTGTGTAACAATTAGGGGGGATCTATTGTCAAAAATGGAATATAATATTATTAAGTATGTTTTTTTTTTAGTGTATAATCACCCGAAAATAAGAATCGTTGTGTTTTTCTTACCTCAGAATGAGCCATGTCAGACTCTGTAAAGAGAGGACCAAGAGCGGGTCCAGTGTGTGTTTTTTTGCTCTTTAAACTACGTCACCACACTCCCTGACCACTTTTTCTGAGCGTTTAATATTGACGCGGATTTACATTGTAGTTACTTAAAAGCCTGGTGAGTCTCATACGGCGGTACAACACGCCGAGGGCTGTGAGAAAGCTTCTGTGTGTGACGCCCTGGGAATGAGAACGGGCTGGTTCCTCATAAAGTAGAACTCTGTACAAGGCCTGCATCATGTCTTCTAAGATGAAATCCAATGAATGATAGATAATAACGAGAATAGTATTTCTCTCTGAAATGGAATAGAAGTATAATCTAGCATGAAACTTTAGTTGCTGAGTGAATGTACTCAGTGTACTTTCCACCGCTGCGTGGAGCTGCAGCAGAGGCGGGTTTTGTGGGGATAACACTCTTGATCATTTCCCCCGTGCTCTGATACCATTCAGAACGACACAGACTCCCTGCATGCTGCCAGAGGGAAGCTGAACCTATAGAAAACAGCTCTATCGCCCATAAAGTTTTAATGAACCTTATGTGGTTTCACTTGTCAGATTACAGCTGTGGGGGGGAAACTCATATAGAGAGAGATCTTTACAGTGTCACAGCTAATTCACTGTTATTTCAAGAGAAGAGTGCTGCTATCAGGGAGGAGAGAATACTGTGAAATATGGATGGTGTGTACATACTGTACCAAATGTGTTTTCTTTACACTAATTACATGGTATGCTCGCCTCTCTGCTCTGAGCCCCCAAACACTTTTCAAGTCGCCTCGAGCCTTTTCCCGTCACTTTGCGCAAGAGATAAGAGCATCAGCTCGGCTGCTTTTCTCTAAGTGCGTCCCTGTTATCTTTCTGTTCCATATGTACGGTATTTACTCTGCTACGCGTGTAGCATGAATGTAAAATATCCTGCCATTAATGTAAAATATCCCAGACATTAATGCACTCTACTCTTGTTTACTCTTCTCTGACAAACAGAAATTAAGGTCAACAGCTCTGACAGGTCTGTGCAAGGAGAGATCCACAGAGAGAAAAACAGTGTGTGTGTGCGTGTGTGTAGAGAAATTATTGTTATGAATTCGAAGGAGATAATTATTATTGGTTGGAAAAATAATAAAATATGTACGTAGATTTTTAAAATTACTTTTACAAATATTTATTTTTCAAAACATTAAAGGAAGCAAGAAAGAAAAGAAAAAAAGACAGACAGAAAAACAGTGGAAGAAAAGAAAGGACAAAAGAAAAAAGGAAAGGAGAGAAGGGGACATAGCGACAGGATGGAGGAGGTAAAGGAGGAGAGAAAGACAGAAATAAAGAAAGGAAAAAGGTACGAACAAAGGAAGGAGCAGCAAGAAAGGAGAGAGGAGAGAGGGAAAGGCAAGGAGAAGTAAAGGAAGGGAGGGAAGAACAATGGGATGAAAGGAGGAAGGACAGGCAGAAAGAAAACAGGAAAAAGGGAGGAAAGTGGAGGAAAACAGAAGACAGAAGGAAAGAGGTGTGATAATAATGTCAAAATCACAAAATGCTGGTACATTTTGGAGTCTCCGTGTTTGATTGGATGATAGTGTCAAGTCAAGTTAAGTCAATTTTATTTGTATGGACCAATATCACAAATGACAAATTTGCCTCAGGGGGCTTTACAATCCTTACAGGATACAACACCCTCTGTCCTTTACAGTACGACCCTCTCATCGGATAAGGAAAAACTCCCCCAACAAAACCTTTTAACAGGGAAAAAAAAACCCCTAATAAACGCGATAACGTATTAACGAAATTTGTTTTAATGTCACTAATTTCTTTAACGCTTTAACGCAACTTGCGATTTTTAGGTTGTAGCGGGCTCAGTTTAATGTGTCATACTAGCTTGTCGCCAATAAGGCTAAATAAGGCTCCAAACCTACGCTAAATTTTAGCGAGGAAAAACTGGCATGGCCATTTTCAAAGGGGTCCCTTGACCTCTGACCTCAAGATATGTGAATTAAAATGGGTTCTATGGGTACCCACGATTCTCCCCTTTACAGACATGCCCACTTTATGATAATCACATGCACTTTTTGGCAAGTTGTAGTCAAGTCAGCACACTGACACAATGACAGCTGTTGTTGCCCGTTCAACAGTATTACAACACAGCAGTATTATTCTCATCGGCAGGACTACTAGGCTTAAATTATACATTTAGACTGATGATGTAATCGTTGATTGAGGCGTCTCACCTGAATGTCAGTCGATGTAAATTCACCGCCTGACACCGACTGTCACTTTCACAGCTACGAATCGATCTCACAGCTCATGCAAAAAGACTTGTCATTCTGTCATACTGTGAATGACAAGCACGAAGCACCAAATGAGTGTGAGTTGTGCATATTTTCATGCTGTTTTTCATGTTTTCAAAGCATAGTCATAATTGTAAAAACATGTTTTGCAACTTGAACCTTAAAGGGAAAAACTGCACTTTTTCAGTGCTTATGCTCATACATTTGGGTATCTTGAGTGCCTACCAACCCACAATCTGTGAAATAAGACAACCCAGTCAATTGTTTGTGGGCTGTTTATATCAGAAAACATGTGAGAATATTTATTTTTTTTCAGGAAAAGTCATACTTTTATTTGGCACCTTTCTAAAAGCTTTTGAAAATATTCGTCTACATAAAAGTATTATCAATGAGACCTTTTTAAAGCATGTAAACATGTTCTAGTCAAAATCCAAAATACAAGTGTGAACCTGGAAATGAGCATGATATGTCCCCTTTAAATGTGATATATGAACATCAACAGGGATTTGGATTGATGCTGAAGCAGAAGTCTTGTAGTTTTTGTATTTCGGCCAGAGGTATCCTAACAGCTTTACAGCCGCTAAGTTTGTTGAAGCAGTCAGTAACACAGGCAGCTGGAGGCCACACGCAGGATTTACGGACAAATCTGTCCTGTTTATCCTTCATGATTCATCCATCCATCCCTCTCGTCTATCCTGTTATCCTTTCCTTTTCAGGGTCTTTACAGAGAGTGAAAGTCAGCCTATACAGAGTTTATACTGTATACTGTATACTGTAAAATACCAAATTCTTTATAGGATTAGGACTGGACATACGTGCTGCATCCTAATTCAGTGCTCTGACTCCTTCCCAGTTGGCTTTACAAGACCTATTATGACGAGAGAAGTCCACAAAGTCCGTCTTCCTTTGCTCAGATTTGAAGGATAAACCTGTTTATGCCTGTTTGTGTGTGCAGGTACAATGTTTACTAGTGTGAAATATGATCTGTCCAAGTGATATTTACCACAGTGTTCAGATGGTCACGACTCACTGTGAGTCCATCACGTAAAACAATTTAAATACACTCAGTGTGTACTCCTGTTAGCAGCGGGACATCATCACACTTCTCACACCTCCTGAATGTGTTGGTGGTTAATCATAGAGGGTTTTAAATTCCACAACCGTCTCTTTGTTGTAGTGAAACAAACAGCATCTTTACCCTCTCTGTCCTTTCTTTACACTCGTGGAAGAATGACATCATTCTGGCACACAGTCTGGTCTGTGTCATCCACACAACCTACAAACACACACACACAAACACATACACAAAGAGACACACATAGTAGTAGCACAAGGCAGAGAATAATCTTTGGATTCACAATTATCACTAACTGCTTCTTCCTCTAATCTTTTATTCTTGATGCAAATACAACATTATCTACCATTAAGTACCTGGTCTATATTGATGGAACAAAATGTGATTTAAAACCGGGTTGGTTATAATTACATATTTACTAGGGCTGTCAATCGATTAAAATATTTAATCGCAATTAATCGCATGATTGTCCATAGTTAAACGTGATTAATCGCAAATTAATCGCACATTTTTTTTTGTCAGTTCAAAATGTACCTTAAAGGGAGATTTGTGAAGTATTTATTATTCTAATCAACACGGGAGTGGGCAAATATGCTTGGTTAATGCAAATATATTTATATATTCATTATTGGAAATAATGCAGTTTGAGGCAAGTCATAGTCAAGTCAGCACACTGACAGCTGTTGTTGCCTGTTGGGCTGCAGTTTGCCATGGTATGATTTGAGCATATTTTTTATGCTAAATGCAGTACCTGTGAGGGTTTCTGGACAATATTTGTCATTGTTTTGTGTTGTTAATTGATTTCCAATAATACATATATACATACATTTGCATAAAGCAAGCATATTTGCCCACTTAAATACTTGACAAATATCTATTCAAGGTACATTTTTCACAGATAAAAAAATTGCGATTAATTGCATTTAAGTTTGGACAATCGTGATTAATCGCGATTAAATATTTTAATCGATTGATAGCCCTATAAATAAGGCTTTTCCCCAAAATATTGAACTATTCCTTTGAAGAGCAAATTGTCTTTGAGTGTCATTTAGCTTTCGACAACTAAATACTTTACAAATCTCCCTTTAAGGGACATTTTGAACAGATCAAAAATGTGCGATTAATTTGCGATTAATCACGAATAATCATCGTGATTAAATATTTGAATCCGTTGACAGCCCTAGTTTTTTTATTATTTGTCATAGTTTGGATACTTGGATTGGTTGTCCTCATCATTCTCCACGTCTCCTCTATTTCACCTTCACTTGTTGAGTCTTATTTTGCTTACTTTGTATTCATCCAGTAGCCTATTATATATTTTTAGGTTTCTATTGCATTCTGTGGATCTTGAGATACATTGCTCACCTCATTTTATCAATTATTGATGGTGCAACTGTTGTTTTTTGGTGACTCCCTTGACCCCTTTTTTCAGCTGTTTGTTGCAGCTTGTGGCTGTATAAATTATAAAGATGTTGTTTCATATTGTTAGCTTAATGCCTGACGGTGGTGCATGAATGAAACTTGGTACTGATTTTTTTTAGAGAGTCCATTACCTACTTTTGAATCTAGGTCAAAAAGAAATTAAATTAAAAAGTCATCTCAAGTAAAATCAAGTGTAGAAGGAAAGAAAAAATTCTCTCCCACTCTCTCTTCTCCCTCCATCATCTGCATCCTCTCCACTTCTCTCTCCTCTCCACCCTATCATTACATTCTCCCAGCTCTCCATCCATCTGTTCTTCTCTCCTCTTGTCCACCCTCTGCTCTCCAGTTTTCCCTCTCTGCGGTGAATCAGAAGTGGATCACACTATGCATGCGTCCTTCACGCTGCTGTTTGCCGTTTGATGAGCGAGTATGTGGATGGTGAGGCATCTAAGGAGGGAGGAAAATTGTGATGCTGTTGGGAACCTGTGCCAATTTCAAGCAGCACTTGCCGCTCGTTTTTCCACTTGAACGCTCCTCACACGGCTGACGTTCTCCAGAGGCGACTGCCTTTCCTTCAAAATTGAGATCCAGCGTCGTCGGCCAGGTGTAGAGAACGCTTCACGCCTCTGGGAACAGAGCAAGACCGCTGTGTATTTAAATTAAATATCAAACATGTATATCCATACGTGGGGGAAAATCAGTTTTCCTCCAGTTTCAGGATGTGTGAAGTTTCTGCGTGACGGGGGAGCTATACGTCCTGTTGCTTCCCGATACTTCAATCATGTTGTATAAGTGGATCACCTGGAAGCAGCGATGATATGAAGAGACATTCGCCTGCCTGTCTAATCTCATGTTACAGACATAAATCACATGAAGAGCAGCAGGGTTGGCATGATGAGCGGAGACGTTCCTGCTCTCAGGAATCCAGCTTTGAGTTCTTATTTCTCCAGTTTTGAATAAAAATCCCCCAGTATTCCATAAAAAGCACCCTGAATAATTTGCGGTGTATCTGTCATATGGAGCGTGATGTGGCCCTCATTAAATAACTTTTTCAACTAGTTGTTGTAAGCTAATTTGCTCTTCAAAGGAATAGTTCAACATCTTGGGGAGAAGCGTTATTTGTTTTCTTTCCGAAAGTGATAAGATCATGTCTGGGTGTCAAAGGATCAGTCTGCTATCATTCTATATTTTTCAACCCCAAACAAATCCCATGAAAAATGTATTAGTCCATCTCTTGTTACTATCTGACTTCCCTACCCTGTCTGTGGCTCTCAAGATCATACAGTAATTGGTTCCTACGGAAGGACATAAATCTTTTAAAACCACTCAGAAATATATAGTTTCATTTTTTAAATTGGCTCAGTGATTTCTTATAACGGCTCCCGACTGTAGATTTCAACAAACTTTACTCAAACAGAAAGAAACAGCGGCGGATTTTTCCACATGTGGTGCTCTAGTGAATATTTCAGGCAGCAGGATGGTGTATTGAGTCTAAATAAATAGGTGGATGCAAACACACTAGGGATATTAATAATTCACCTTTTAACCGTTAACCGACATTAAGAATTTTGACCGATCAATGCTATCAGTTAAACGGTTAAAAGAAATATTTAACCCTTTAACCCTTTCACGGTGTGTTTTCGGTTCATGAAAGTTAATTGTGACATTTTAATCGCCTAAAAGAATGTACAGTATTCAGCGTTCGGTTGTACTTAGATTCGGCTCCACCCTCTCTTGTCACGTCTGGTTGCAAAGAACCAAGATGGTGGCGGCCAAAATGCCGAGCTCGAGGCTTCAAAGCGGCAGTCCGCAAACCAATGGGTGACGTCGCGGTGACTATGTCCACTTCTTATATACAGTCTATGGTCGGCGTCTGATAGCTACGCACAAGGCACCCTTTAGTGTCGGTATAAGACGCACCGGGCTTTCAACTAACTTCAATGTAAACCCATCCGTGGCAATATTAGACACTCGGAGCAAGTGCTCCGGAAGTGGTGACATAGTATAAAGACAGATAAAGTCTGCTTAAGCAAGGGTGGGGAGGGAGTATGGATGGGTTTAACAAACACAAGACTCTCACCCACGAGACCGCTGTTTGTGTCCCGGTGTGAAACCAAAATATTTAACCCAAACGTCGATCTTTTCCTAAACCTAGCTAAGTAGCTTTGTTGAATTAACCACGTTTACTGCGACCGTAGTGGAGCATCATAGTTTGACGCGTCGGGCTACCCACTGCGTTAGAAAGCGATGCCAAGGAGTAGAGTTGGGAATGAGAAAAGGTTGTTCAGTGATGTGTGCAGCAGAGTGAATAAAACATGTCTCCGTGTGTCTGTAAGTAAACCTGCTATAGGTGGACTCTCTGCACTCATGGCCTTCAGCTACATTTACACACAATCCCACAGATTAAACTCTGTAATCCTCCTGCCGCTCGTCTCAAATTGAGACCAAACCTGGCCTCAGGTTTGTCACTACACCAGGTGTTTCCGTATTTTTACATCTTCCCTGCTCCTTCCTCCAACTCAAAATGCATGTTTGCCTGTGATAAGGAAAACAAATGTTCCCTGCAGTGGTATGTGCAGTAATTGAATTGACAACATAACGAGGTCTTATCTGGCGTTTTTTCTCCAGGCACGGCAGAGGAGCGACGTGCCGAGCGAGCTCAGGATGCAGGAAACGCTCCTGGGCCACCAATGAGCTCTTGACCCTTGCTGCTCACTGGAGCACATCCTAACACACAGCACGGAGAAGGGTTGTGTAAATGAGGTGAGCGTGTGTGTGTGTGTGTGTGTGTGGTTCCGCAGGGCATCGATGCGTCTGTGAAGGCATCTCGTTATAGCTGCCAAACGCGTGCCGTGGCGAGGTCGCAGCGTGCACTCACATGGGAACACGCTTCCAACATGCAGACGGGATCAAACCAACGGTCACGGCTAGGTGGCCAAGGCCACTCCATGTTTTCCATCGCCAAGCTGCCATGGCGATGACGGTTTGATCCCGCTGCAGATGTGCTGTAGTTTTGACCGAGCTAATTACGGTGAGAGGCAAACAAAACAGATGTGCTCTTCATTATATCCGCGAGGGAGGCTAAGTGAAGGAGGAGATGGAGTGTAGTAAAGGTATAGTCGCAGTAACCTTTCACAAATTGTGGTTTCAAGGTAATAAATGAATATTGATTAGAATGATTACAAACTTTCAAAAGTGTCTGAGAGTGAGGCTGTAGTTTGTAGTCTGGAAGAGTGACTTATAGAGCTCACAGAGAAACAGGAAATGCATTTAAACATTTAAACATTTTTGCCTGGTAATCAAATGGTGGACTTTATGGTTTGATTTTTTTAAAATCTCAAACATCGAAATTGGTATTTGCCCGAAAAAATCCAGTATCTGTGAGACTCCATTTTACCTCAGTATATTATTGAATCACACACAAGTCATACAGTATATACAATATGCAACCAGTGATGAGGGGTTTACAGGTAGACACAGGGCTCTTCTCATTTCTCAATATGTGCCTCCTCGCTCCTCCATCTTGTGACCCTGAAATCGATCTCAGCGCTCCATCTTGAAGGACGTCCCAATTCCTAATCTCGAGAAGCGAGGAGGCTTGTCGGAGGAGGTATACTTGAGGATACACTGGTTTGTCCTTTGCGAAAGTGTTTTCGGCACCCAGGTCACATAAAAGAGGTGTGACATACAGCTGGAATAATCTCAAACGATGGCAGGACTCTACAAATGTAATCATAACATGGCAAACTCAAGCCCAACATGCAACAACAGCTGTCAGTGTGTCAGTGTGCTGACTTGACTATGACTTGCCCCCAAACTGCATGTGATTATCATAAAGTGGGCATGTCTGTAAAGGGGAGACTCGTGGGTACCCAGAGAACCCATTTTCATTCACATATCTTGGTCAGAGGTCAAAGGACCCCTTTGAAAATGGCCATGACAGTTTTTCCTTGCCCAAATTTTGCAAGTTTGGAGTGTTATTTAACCTCCTTCTTGACAAGATAGTATCATCAGGTTTTTTTTGTTGCATATGATGCCAGTATCTTCACACACTTAAAATTGAGCCTGCTACAACCTCTGAAAGATCGTTTGTGTTAAAGCGTTAAAGAAATTAGTTGCGTTTAAACGAATTTGCGTTAACGCGTTATTATGGCGTTAACTTTGACAGCCTTATTTATAATGACTGATTTTGTTTTAATCAATGCATCAACTTTTCCACCTCCGCCAACCATAACAACTCTTTTGCTATATTTGGACTTTTTTTTTTTTATTTCAGTCGTTTCCACTCAGGTTTCTTTATGTGCATAAAGATGGTTGGATGGAAATGTATGTCAAGTGCATAAAATAGTATTTAGTGTGCCATAGGCGTACATAGACACACAAACGCAAAAAAACTAAATATACTGGATTACCACCCTGGTATATTTTTCAGGAAAAGGACGTATATTTTCTTGAGAATTCCCAGTTTATTAGTATTCAACCCTATCCTGGACCTTCTCATAACTATAGTAATATAGAGGGTTTTCCAAAGTCTTGTAATGCTGCATAAATGCACAAGCCCTGTATAAAAAGAGACAGTCAGGCAACATGAATGGGGACAAGCACTGATCAGTCTGCCTTGATGTGTACTCTGTCCTGACAGCCTACAGCAAACATTCACTCATGCTTCCATGGGAACACTGCTGCTGTGTCTACACACACTATGCAAGCACAGACTGTTTGCATGTATGAGTAATTGCACGTTCCCGATGCGATAGAGGAAGATGATGCCTGTATAACCTGACACATTTAATCTGGGACAACTAGCCTCCGTCTCCTCTGGGAAGTCACACTTCCCAGAGGAGATTGTCTTCCGTCTGATTGGCCGATTGCCGTGAGAGACAAGACAAAGAGAAAGACGTGAACTCGAGAGCCACGAGGAAGACAATCATCCCCGTCTGACACTGAGACACAAGCATGACTAAACGCCTGTATTATCCTGATTATATCTTCTCTGTTTCTCAGCGAGAGCCTTATTGATTTCTGTCTCTTTACATTTGCATACATGGCAGCGTGTCAGATGAAATGTCACGTAACGGAAAGAGATGATTTAACCGTGAGAGGAGAGAGGATGAGGAGTGGAAGATGCTGTCATGACATGTCATTTGGGACTAGCAGAAGTCATACACCAATGGCTGGAATCATAGAGACTTTTTTCCAGTGATATCTTTGTTTCTGATGTCCATCAAGGATAAATGTCCATAGTTCTGCTTTAAAGTAATTTATGAAAAAAGTGCTCACAACTTAAGATCTAATCTCAAAACAAATTCTGCATTCATAGACAACGGGACAAGATTTTGGCAATCTCGGAATCCACCAGCTATCGTCTGCCGATATAAACAATCTGGTCGTAGACGTCGTCTCTCAACTCCAACTCAAGTCTTGCGTCTCAAGTTGCTATTTGGAGTGTTAACAATGAGCAGCAGAACGGAAGAGGAAGTCTTGGCCTGGATATCCGCTGGCTACACCGGAACCCCAGAAATATAGCCCCTTGCCCCCAGAGGTTTATCCGTCATCGGACTGATAGCCGATGGATTCAGAGATTGCTTGAGGTCTTGCCAAATTTAGATGTTTTCTGCGGTATCAAAAGTAATCCAGTTGATTTTTTTCCATACATTCATGAGGACAGAAACTGCGTGCCATACAGCAACAAGACTTTTTATGGTGCAAATTTACCAAAATGTGAACAAATGTTGGCTAAAAATGGGGTTTGGGAAACCAAAATATATGAATCCATAAGATAAAGAAAAACTTAAAAAATTAGCTTATTTTTAAAATGTTACACCGTGAATACATTTTTGACAAACCTAAGGCTCAGACTGTCCAACTAACATGGTTCTTAAATCTCTGCCTCCTCTATAGAGTGCTACAGGAATGAGTCCTAAAACCCGGAAATGAGTTAGCATTTTAGCACTTCCTGTTCCCTCGTCTTGTTAGATGCCTGAAATAAGGACTGTGGTTAACACAAGCTTAAGAGTTTTTAATGCTTTGTTCTACGACATAAAATACATTTTGAAGCCTTTATGTGTCTTAAAAATGGCAGTTGCTAACATGTGACTAAATGAGACTTCTAAACGTCATCACGTCGACTCGTCCGCCGTTACAGCCTCCTTGTGTATACTCATGCGACCGTGGTGTAGTTTGTTTATAGCCTAACGTTAGCTTTTCACTTCTGGCGATTGCATTCACACTTCACACACTCGAAGATTATCTTGCTGAACAAAACGTGTCAGTATCATAAACGTTTGTTTGCCACAGAGCTCATTTTCTGCCATAATCCAAAACCCAACGGAACAATTCCATTGGGTTTTTGTCGAGGGAACCAGGGAGATGCTAACTTCCTGGTTGGCCTACAAAAACACGTCGTCCCTGGAGCACTCTATTCATTCATATTCAGATACTTGCTTACTTTTTTTTAATTAAAGCATTCAAAGTTAGCCTCTCCTCTCCGGCTCAACGAGCGAGAAAGAGAGAGGTGTGTCGCTGCTGTCGTATTTACATATTGTTTACATGATTTTAAGAGTACTTCAGTTTGAGTACCTCGCTTATCCACAAAGTATCTCTCTTGTGCTTTCAGAATATCAGCATGTATAAACAGACCTCAAGCAAGCTTCAGATTAATCCTCACAGGGTTTAGTTTTTGTCTTTTCATGCTCAGTTAGCCGATAATGATTTATGCTTTGGGTTTAATAAATTAATTTTTATTTTGGGAACGTCCAGGTTCTTAATAACATCAAGAGAGTCTAATCATGCGTGCCTCACTCGAAAAAGTCTGAGATGAAAATAGCATCTTTCTCTATATTCATGTCATTCTCAAAATAAAACCCATGGGTCAATTAAAAAAAAATCAAAAATCAAAACAGGCCCTCTGAAAAAAGAGAGATTTCACACGAAACATATTATGTTTAGAGAAGATATTAAAAGGTGTTGACACTGGAAAAATGTTATGCTTTTAGAAAAATATATTGGAGCCACTCAAAAGCCCTCTATCACTAAGGTTCATTAGTTTGTAGTAATGTGAATAATTTAACTGTTTGGTAATATGCTACACAGTAGCAACAGGATATGACAAGTGCCTTGCTGTCTTAAAGCTGCAGTAGGTAGAATTGGAGCAAATATGATGAAAAAAAGTTATTTTGATATAACAGTCACTATATCCTGACAGTAGTGCATGAGATAGGTAATCTGAAAAAAAATCATGTGTCCTCCGGTGCTCCTAATGGCATCTGCAAGATTTCACAGACCGGAGGAAAACAACCAGTCAGAGCTGATCTGGAGTCTGCCGTCCAGCTGCCGTCTCTGAGCAGCAGTCAATCATTTGCAAACTCTGATCAAACGGTCAAACTAGGCAGCGCTGATCAAATATGAATCAATATTCTGTTACTGTAATGCCTATTTCTCTCCTCAAATGTTTTCATAAACATCTTGTAGTGTACTGTTCAGCTGTAAAATGAGAAAGTTTGTGACCCGGCAGCCATGTTGAGATCAGTTGAGGAAATACCAAGCACCGGCCACCAGCCGGAGCAAACTGCCGTCAAAGCTACTACGATAACAACGTGTTAACGCAAATTCGTTTTAACGCTACTAATTTCTTTAACGCATTAACACAATCGATCTTTCAGAGGTTTTAGCGGGATCAGTTTTAAAGCTAGAGAGACGATACTGGCATCATATGAAACCAGAACACCTGATGACACTATCCTGTCGAGTAGGAGGCTAAATAAGTCTCCAAACTTGCGCTCATTTTTATTTATTTTTTTTACAGCAAGTGTATCACATGAAACTAGAAACCCTAAGGAATCCATTGATACCCACCATGTCATGTTAGTTGTCAGGAAGGAGGCTAAATAACGCTCTAAATTTAGACTCAATTTTGGCACGGAAAAACTGTCATGGCCATCTTCAAAGGGGTCCCTTGACCTCTGACCTCAAGATATGTGAATGAAAATGGGTTCTATGGGTACCCACGAGTCTCCCCTTTACAGACATGCCCACTTTATGATAATCACATGCAGTTTGGGGCAAGTCATAGTCAAGTCAGCACACTGACACACTGACAGCTGTTGTTGCCTGTTGGGCTGCAGTTGGCCATGTTATGATTTGATCATAATTTTTTTGCTAAATGCAGTATCTGTAAGGGTTTCTGGACAATATGTGTCATTGTTTTGTGTTGTTAATTGATTTCCAATAATAAATATATACATACATTTGCATAAAGCAACATATTTGTCCACTTCCATGTTGATAAGAGTATTAAATACTTGACAAATCTCTCTTTAAGGTACATTTTGAACAGATAAAAAAAATTAAATTGTGATTAATCACAATTAACTATGGAAAATCATGCGATTAATCGCGATTAAATATTTTAATCGATTGACAGCCCTAATAATAATAATAATAATAATAATAATAAGGCAGCATATATTAATAACCAAGATGAGATCAATACTTTCATTTGAGCATATAGATTTAGAATAATCATGAAAAAAGGGGAAAAAAGAAAGAAAATTGTAAGAAAGAAAATATATAAAGTTTTTTTTGACAAATTGGAACACAAGGGTCCAGAATCCACCACCTATATCTAACGTTTAACTTGTTGCCTTTTTAGTGTAATTTTTTTATAATGTTATCATACTGTTATAGATATTGTCCAAATGTCTCATTTTTGTTCTAAAACAATGTCTCAGTTGCAGCCCTCCTCCCTGCTCTGTACACTCTGTACCTTAAACGCTCTCTGCAGCTCCACACTGGAAACGTGCGCACCTGATGACGCAGCAGTCTGCCGCCTGTCTGCTGCTGCGTCATGTGCGCACTACACAACCAACCAACACTGCACTGTTTGTTCTCTCAACTCTCATCCCTCCATCCTCTCTATTTTTTTTTTTTTTTAATTTAAATTATGTATTGCATCTTTTTCCTAAAATGCGCAGGGATACATGCAGCGACTCTTTTCCAGGTCACTTGAGTTGTTATCCATAATTCATCACCTCTCTCACCAGCTTGTGAACATCCAATACTCATCCAACACGCATCATAGTGCCTGTGTAACACAATAACGCCAACTTTAATTAAAAAAGCAGCAAAAACAAACTAAAAGAGCATCATAACCGGTGTCACGCGGTGTGTTTTTGCTGCAGCAGCAGCAGCACCGACCCGTCCCGTCTCCGCCGCTGGCTGGCTGGCTGGCTGGCATAATTTGCAGACGGCAGGAGGAGGAGGAGGAGAGGGGAGGAAGAAGGGGGGAGGAGGGGTTTACTGACATCAGCACCGCCGCTCACTACAGCACCGAGCAGGCTGCCTGTCTGCTGGAACCAGCCACGCCATCCATTGATCCTGACGAGGGGCTTGGCGGATGTCTGGGCTGGCTCTGCGCTGCGCTGCGCTGCGGGGTTTGGGTCGAGTGGAAGTGGACAGTTTGAGCGCCGACGCGTCGGTGGAGGACTGCGGCTCGTCCGGGGAAGGTTTGAGCGGTGAGTTTTGTTGCGTTGTTTTTGCGGGGCACAGCAGCAGACAAGCAGGGCAGACTGGCGCAGGGCTGTGCGAGTTGAGTCGCGGGCACGCTGTCTGTCTGAAGTTCATATTCGCCTAGTCACGCTTGTTGGAACTGATAGTCTGCAGCGTCTTTTTCTGTCAGCCTGCTCAGCACAGTGGTGAGGGCTATTTTCACTACATTTTCATCACTATAATACAAATTATCCTCATTTTTATTGACTTATGAAGCTTTGCACTAAATGTATTTCTTCTCACATTTAAAGGGACTTTAATGCCTGAGCTGTATCAACATAATGTTGCATTTAAGTTCTGCATAAAAAGTGACCTTAAAACTTTGATTTGAAGTTTGCAGGAGCGTCTGTCTGCTTCAGGAGGCTGCACAGACAAGAAAGGAGCTGCAGCAGCAGCAGAGTGCACACGGGGACGCCTCTGAATAAGAAGCCAAATTCTGCACTGCAGTGGATTTCCTCAGGTGTGTGTGTGTGTGTGTGTGTGTGAGTGTGTATAAGTGTGTGTGTGGGTAGACTCAGTATATACTAGACTCTGTACACTTTCTCATTAACAATCGGAAGAACCCCGCAGAAGCTTTGGGGCATCGTCTGGAGGTCGTCCCGTCCTAGAAAACTGTGCCACCCTCCAGTTTCCAGACCACCTAGCCCACACCCCCACCTCCCCCTCTCCACCCCTCTCCACCCGCTCCTCTTTTTCTTCTCCCAGCACAGGCACAGTGTGGTGGCTGGTTAGTCTGGAGGCCTCAGACTGGAGAGCTGTGACTGACCGGTGGATTCATACTGTGGATTTTTTAAAGAACTGCACGGATATTTAACCAAATCTACAGCGTTTAAAGCAAAGGCCGACTGTTCAACTCAGTCTCTTTTATACTTGGAGGACTTATATTTTTGGATTAAGAAGGTCGGACCTGCTCTTCATGGGGTTGTAGGACTAAAAAGGTGTCCAATTCCACCTCAGGGATCAGATTTTTATCCATACCACTGTGTCATCCAAGTCAGCACGACACAGCAAATCTCAGGCGCCATATCAGGTTTCCCAGGTTCCAGTTTCACCTCAGGGTTTTTTAACTAACAAGAGTTTCCGTTTGGTTTCACTTCTAACTCAGCAAATCTCAGGCAACATCTGTACTTTTTTGTGGCTTTAGAACCGCCCTATGAACTCCCGTTGCCATGGCATCTGACAGCTTCCAGTACCGGGCGCTCTTTGAGTACAAGCGGGAGCGCGGCGACGACATCGGCCTCCAGCCGGGCGACCTGCTCACCGTCGCAAAGGCCTCGCTGGTGGCGCAGCCGGGGCTGGACTACCAGGACGGGGACGAGCGGAGCCCCAAGGGCTGGCTACACGGCACCAACGAGAGGACCAAGGACAAGGGAGACTTCCCGGGGACTTTTGTGGAGTACGTCGGAGGACGGAGGGTCGGCCCTCCAGCGGCTAAATCCTGGCCCAGGCCCGTGCCGCCGACCCCCGGCGGGCTGCAGGGCGATGTAGGGGCTCAGTCTCCTGGAGCAGCTGCTGCTTCAGGTGAGTGCTGCCCACACAGACACAAGCAAACACACTCATGAGGATGTTTGGGTTCTCTGTTTGGATTTTTATGCTGACTTATCAGTTGGATTGTGATCAACAGGACTGTGTTGCTCATGAAATCCACATTAATGGAACAAAAACATAATATTTTGGCTATAAAACCTGATGTTGGACCGGTGTGAGCTGCTCTGCTCAGACAGTATTTTGTGTGAGATATTAGTATTGGTATCGAGTGTCTGGTTCAGTTGCTATCGAGCATGTTGTTGTTGTTGTTGGCCTGCTCGATCTGTCTGAGTACAAACTTGCCGTGTAACATGAACTTGAGTTCTGGGTTGAAGATGTACAAACAGTTCGAAATGAAAAGTTCTCCTCAAAAGGTCAGTTCCTACTGTCCACTCTGTGGTTATATGTGGGCCTATCTTTAAGCTTTCTAGGACCCAAGGTGAGATCTTGCTTTGGAAGACCACTCTGCATTAGGGATGGGAATCACCAGAGGCCCCACGATACGATATTATCATGATACTTAAGTTACGATTTCAAACATTTTGCGATATGCTGAGTATTGCGATTTATTACCTTTTTTGCAACTGCAAGTAACGCAGTTTGTCAACATCTGTTTCATCTAATGAGATACAGTTTTCACTCTGTTCATCTCAGAGTTTTCGTTCACATATGTTGAGGTCAGAGGTCAAGGGACCCCTTTGAAAATGGCCATTCCTGATTTTCCATAATTTAGCGTAACTTTGGAGCGTTATTTAGCGTTCTTCTCGCCATGCTAACATGACAATCCAATGGATTCCTTAGGTTTTCTAGTTTCATATGATACCAGTATCTTCATCTGTAGCTTTAAGACTGAGCCCGCTACAACTTCTAAAAGACAGAATAGCGTCTGATTGTTGAGAGGTTAAGATAAAAGATCGATGCTTGACCTCTGTATATTGCCACACAAAACATTGCGATTCAATTTTTTTCCCCCACCCCTACGTTGCATCACAATTGTCTGGACACATTTACAGAACCATCACACTGACACTAAAGCTTTGTGTGCACCAGGGTGGTCCAGTGAAGTGTGAGGCCTGAGGTGGTTGCCATTGGGGCTCATTTCAGCAACATGAGATAATTTCCTCTCTCGTTAATTTGGACCCATTAGCATCCAAGAACCCTGTAGGAAACGTGAAGCTTCCCCTAGGGCTGGGCGATATAGAGAAAATCAAATATCACAATATTTTTGACCAATACCTTAATATTGATATTATACGGTTATCCATTGTTGCTTTTACAAAATGAGATCTTTGATAAATAATCATCAGTAATGTGGATATGATGACTAAGTGGGTAAAGGCAAATAATAGAACAACTAGAACAGTCTGGCAAGTTCAGAAAATGACATCCCTTTACTGTAATGCAGCCTTTAAAACCAGGAAAAGACAACACTTATGACATATTACGATATCCAAAATTTAAGACGATATCTAGTCTCATATCACGATATCGATATATTGCTCAGCCCTAGCTGCCACTTTTTGCAACCTGTGTGTAGCAGTGCTTGCAAATCTTTTTTGTGTATTGGGCTCCAGGTGCCTACGGACCCAGTTGCTATCGCTAACTGTGCTTTGAGTGTGCTGTGTATTGACCCCGAAACATAAAATGTACTTCTATTGCTTAGTTCGTAGTAGAATTATTCAGTATTTGAGTGTGGTCTTGACAGGCTCTATTACTCTTCAATGCAGCGCACAACAGAAGTGATGGAGCTCAAAGCAGATACTTTGCAATTGAAGGGTTGATTCAGCAAAAAATCTCTGGTTGGTATTCATGAAGAACAGTTGTGGCTTTATTTGTCCAGGTTTTGAGAAGGAATCAGCATTGGAAATCTCTGTCTCCACACCAATATAATGGAGGTGAATGAGATCGTATCTAAGATGCTCACAGCATTGAGAAATGACAGAAATCTCAGAGGTGCACGTCTCAAATCCTGGACAAATAAAACCACAACAATCTCTAGATGCCGCTAGAGACAAACGAGAAAGTGTTTTCTTTTTGTAATTGGAGTGAAATGGCCCTTTTAATCACATGTACCACTTGTATACAAACCACAAATATAGAGCACTGTCATAGTGTCATAGCCTCACTGCCTGCAGGCCTGCTTCATCAGGCTGCTGCTCAGCTGATAACCTGCAGCTGTGCCTGCCGCTGCTGAGCTGATCCACCCTGATCCTCCAGCTCCAGTCCAGACGAAAACCAGCCCTGCATGAAACCCACCGGGCCTCAAGTACTCCGCCTCACTGGGTTAAGGCCAAGCTGTGTGTGTTAGTCTTCCAATATCCCGTGGAAGCAAGTTTGGTTTGAAAGATATCCTCTGCTCCTGCTCACACATTATCACCATTGGTTCGGTAATTTCCGTTCTGAAAAAGGGTTTATATGACAACAATATTTAGTTGAGCTGCTTCCAGATTCACTGTTAATGTCTCCTTACTGAGGATTTCCCTTTAGGATTCACCTGGGACTTTGGTTAAGTTTAGCCTTAAAGGATGATTCCCACTTATTACAACTTCCGGTGGGCAACTCCGGGGTCTGAAAAGTGAAGCCAATGCTGAAGTGCCTTAAACTTGTATTCTTCCTAATAGCCAGCAGGGGGCGACTCCTCTGGTTGCAAAAATAAGTCTGATTGTATAGAAGTCTCTGAGAAAATGAGCCTACTTCTCACTTGATTTATTACCTCAGTAAACATTGTAAACATGAGTTTATGGTCTCAATCACTAGTTTCAAGTCTTCCACAATACAGCATGATGTTCATTTAGTAAATTATGGTCCCATTTAGAGTCAAATAGACCATAAAGCAGGGTATGCTTTAGGGCGTGGCTACCCTGTGATTGACAGGTTGCTTAGTACAGTATTGGCGACGACCAAAAACCAAGATGTCGACGGCCAAAATGCAGGACTCGAGGTTTCAAAACTGTAGTCCACAAACCGCTGGGTGATGTCACTGTGACTACATCCACTTCTTATATACAGTCTATGCTTACTACCTGTCTGATCATCTGACTGTTTGTGTTTCTTGACCTTTGACCTTTGCTCTTTTAGTAATGCTACTATGTTCCTAGAGCTCAGCAGTTAACTTGATGAGTAAAGTTTTGACTTAATGTTATAAAATGATGGCCAAAACAAAGTTTTAACCAGAAACCAGAATTAGACTTTGCCAAAGTCAGAATTATTATGGCACACAGTAATCATTAGGTGTGCTCGGACTCCTGTGTGTTGGTGAGGAAGCTCCACCCTCCTCCACCCGGTTCTCCATAAACTGCTGCATGAACTCTGGGAGCAGCAGATCAATGACCATATATTTTCTATTGACTCTGCAGTCTTCAGGAACATTCAGACGTGTTGTGGCTCATTATTGACTCCCGATATGATCCAGTAGCTCTCTCACTGTATATGTGAACTGCTTTGAATGAATCAGTGTTACATTTATCTGCTTTGCCTTAAAATCGAATCAGTGTTTATATTTATTGCCTCTTACAGTATCTCTTGGTAATGATTCCAGTTATACTGTACACTAGCTGTGTATCCGTTCTGTGCAGCTGGATTTTTGATGATTTCTTTAGGACTGAGCAAAAACAGGCGGTAACGAGGAGGAGAAGGACTTGAGCCCAACATGTAAAAAGCATTGCGAAACCGGCTGCCCCACTTAAAAAGCTATTCTGAACCCTGGCAGGCTTTGATTAGCGTTTTTACAGGGTTGGGGTGGTTAGCCCCGTTTTAGCCCCGGCTGTCTGCTGCAAGAGTGAGTTCAGATCTGCTGTGTTTATGGCTCTTCATTTGCTAAATAGGTCAGACGCAGAGCAATGTTCTCTCCTCTCCTTCCACCGTCGCCTCTCCGCTCTCTTTAATTGTCTGGCTGCCCGTCTGTTTTATGGGAGTGGGTTTGGTCCGTCTTTTATAAATAACATCCATACTGCTCCGGGCTCAGGGTAAATATCTCATTTCTATATGCCACTGCTCGCTGTGCTGATGCTCTTAGTTATAGTATGTGTGCTAGCTGAGCCACTCGTCCCTCCCTCCCTCTCTGCCATCCATCCATCCATCCATCTATCTCTCCAGCATCCTGAAGCACACAGGGCTGTATTTGTCCTGAATAATTGATTAGCTGACGCACTGTCGGCCTGGCATGCCACATTCCTGCAGTCACAAATCACCAGTAGTGGTAATAGTGGTGTAGCAGCAGCAGCAGCAGCAGAACAGGGAGGCCTGTGCAGAGGGAAGCTAACAGATCTGCAGTCTCTATCACTGCTGACACTCCGGCACGCCCTGCTCTGTTTCAGCACTCTGTTTGGAACAACTCTGCTTATGTTTTTCAGGCAACAGAATTGATCAGGGATCACTGGTCAATTCAGAAAAAGTGAGTGTGCAACATTAGACCATGCAGGCATGTAACAACAACAACATCTTATAATGTTAACAGTGAATCAACTCACCGTGTGCAAGATGCAGAATCTCTCCACAGATGCTTTTTGACGTTTGTCGAGTAAGGAACGTTAAATTGATACACATTAGGTCACAGACCCCCATTTGATAAGATTTTGCTTCAGGGACGTTCATTTGAAAAGATTTTGGTTGTTAAATATCAAGACCAGAATTCTATAGTTGACATCTATAACTGTGGAGGAAGTGAAACATCAGAATAGTCATTCTTATGACACTTACTCACATTGGGCTCACTTTATAGTGAATTAAATTGTGAAAATAAACTATTTCCCATTTTTCTGGGGACCCCCTTGAACTCACTCAAGGACATCCTGGTTGAAAATCACTGTTCTATTCAGTAAAAATGAGTATTGGGCGAAGGTAAATTCTAACGTTATCATGATGTTTTCAAATGCAATCTTGTAAAATGTAGTTTTGGGCAAGAAACTTGAATAAATCCAGTTGTTTGAAGGAGATGTTTTCACAGCAATATGAAATACAAAATAGAGAGGGTATTATGACCTGTTATACTTCCTAACAAAAACCAGTATGTAAACGGTAATAAAGGAGTGGATGTTGAAGTACATGGAATTTATTGTTTTACTTTTGTTTTTTTACCGTGGTATACACTACTACATTTCTGGTATCATGACATTGACTTTTAGCTAATAGTTTTGGTTTGATGGCAAATATACAGCAAACTTTGTTCCATCTCTGGACACTGTGCACATTTTAGTAGAGTCAAACATAGTCCCGTTACTTGTCCATCTATATTGACCGTTACCAAACCATTTGAACCATATAAATGTACCATTTGTCAATGCCGCACAAACCTTGGTTTCATGTCGGCACAAGCAGCATGTGCCATTGCATTATCTGACTTTAAATGGTGTAGAAACCGTGCCGAACCAGCACAAACTGGCACTATGTTGGTCAGGTTTTGCAGCATTCCCAACTCAGACTCATCTGACCTTATCAACAGTATAAGAACATGCAAAACATGTTTCAAACTTGATTTGTCAGGCAAAACTGAATCCTTGGTAGCTAGTGATTCCTACCAAATGAAATTCAACAGTGAATGTAACATGGTGGTTCTCGCCCCAAAGTTGAGCAACATTTTCCCCTGTTTCCTTATTCTTTTTTTTACCTCCACATCCTTTATTTCTCTTCCTTTCTCCCCCGTCTTCCCTCCCCTCTTCTTCCACTTGTTGTCCTGAACAGTTCACTTCTCTCCCAGCAGCCGCGCTGATTAAATCAGGTGTGATACCTAATAGCTCTAACAGGGCTCATAACGCTAATCAATGCGTAACACTATCTGACACCGTGCGATTGTGAACACCCGCCTACATTTCCCAACCTGACGCCTTACCCTTCCCTGAGGGGAGCTGTTTTTGCGGCTCCATGCAACATTAATTATGACAGCGTGCTAATGAATCCCTGACGGTCCCCTCGTCGCTATCTATACAGGTATATATAGGAGGAATGTTAAGGTAATCAGAGCTCACGCTGAATCCAACAGGCTAATGTCATGCAGCACGCTGCTCTGCCTTGATAAGGCAGCTCGCGTCTTTTATCTTCAGATGAGCCCCTGTAGCTCCTCCACTCTGCTCCTCTTTTATGTAGATGAGGGATGCAATTAGACGTAAACCAGAAGACTAGACGTTGCTGGTTTCGTTCCGCCCGAAGGCTTTGATCGGAAGAGCTCGGCCGAGTAAAACAAATGTAACACAGCATCCTCCATTTCATCACCGTGGAGAGGTTTAGTGTTTGACAAGAACTGAGGGACCTGGATTCAGAGCAGGGAGTTCAGTGTTCTTTGTGTGAACCCTCAAAACCAAGTCTGAAGCCTCAAACAGCCGTTTGAAGAAATGAGGACTGGACAAAATGTCTGGAGGTTTGAAACTCAAAAAGGGCTTCACAAAGATAGAAGTACAAGACCAAACACATGCACTCTAGCCTCTAGTTTTAAGTCGATATATGCTGGTGAAAAGGCCGGTGATGGCATGTGCGAAGCTGGCGGTAATGAGACTTAAAAGGTGGGGCTACCTAAAAATAATGAGCTGCTTGGGCTGTCCCTCTACCTGTAAAGTCCCGTTTCTACCAAGTTCCTGGTAATTTATTCCTGGGACTACTTTTCATGTAAGTAAAAGGTTCCTTTTCCATTGTTTGTGTTTCAATAGCGGTTTAAAGACCTGCAAAGATTTGGCAAATTATTCTGCTGACATGTGAAAAAGACATGGGACGAGGGCTTCTGGTGGTCACAGCGTCAAACAAACTTTGCAGCCTGCAGTTCAGTGTGTCCGCCCGTTTCATCTAATTAACTTGGTGAAAAAAAATAACCCTTACGTTCTGTCTCTACTGCGACAACATTTATTGCTGCATAGCCTTTACTGATGCAGGGTGGATGTAATGAATGAAATGCAGCGGAGGAAAATGAAACTGTCTCGACAGTAAATCGTCTGTTGAGTGTTTGATGGTTATTTATTTGTGCTTTAGAGCGAAACTTCCATGGAACCATGAGAACTTTTTTTTTTCTCTCATTCACAACACCGCCACGCTGTCTCTCTTTTACTGCTCGCCCTCTCAGCGAGCTCGCGCAAATTCTCCCTTTTTCCCTCTGTCTTTTTTAAAATGAGTTGGGAAGCCAACAGCAAAGCCTAACTTTACTTTTAATGTTATCAAACAAGGAGATATTGTCCTAAATCGATACTTGAGTACTTTGTTGTACACAAGTTGAAACCTTTGAACAAGCAGTGCCGTGTGTGTGTTTCACCAGTCGGCAACGGTCATCCCTGTGAACTCCACCTCAAAAGTTCCTGTACCCGGAGGCCCTGGATAATGTCCCTGGAACTTAATTTAGACCCTGGTCCCTGCGGTCGAAACGCATGAGTTCCTCAAAAGGTTCTTAGTTCCGGGGAGAGTTCCTTTGGTCCAAACAGTGCTTTAGTCAGTTGCTGAGTTTAAAAAGAACTTTATTTAATTAATTTCAGTTTCCCCACATTTAATCACTTGCACTTTGCCGTTCTTTCGATCTGTGTTTAGCTACTGTCAATGAAAGTCAACACTTCCTGCACACGTGTGCCAGAAAAGAGAGGAATTATGCTATTTGAGCCACTGGGAAGGCTTTAAATATGAAACATCTGCACAGGAAGTGTTAAATTTCATTGATAGTGGCTCAACAGCGATAGAAAAAACAGCAAAGAAGAACTGACAAATAAGCATAGTCTGTATATAAGAAGTGGAATTAGTCCCCGTGACGTCACCCATTGGTTTGTGGACTGCCGTTTTAAAGCCTCGAGTTCAGCGTTTTGGCCGTCGCCATCTTGGATTTTTTGCAACCAGAAGTGATACGAGAGGGCAGAGCTAAGTACAACCAAACGCTGAATAAGACATGGTGACTAAAAATGATATAATTGACTTTCATAAACTGAATAAACACTGTGAAAGTTGAAGACGAAAACACAGACAGTTCCCAGACCGGACAATACCGTGGTAGCGACCTGTCAATCACAAGGCAACAACGCCCTAAAGCATCCCCTGCTTTATGGTCTATTTGACTCTAAATGGGACCATAATTTACTAAATGAACATCATGCTGTATTGAAGAAGACTTGAAACTAGCGATTGAGACCATAAACTCATATTTACAATGTTTACTGAGGTAATAAATCAAGTGAGAAGTAGGGTCATTTTCTCATAGACTTCTATACAATCAGACTTCTTTTTGCAACTAGAGGAGTCGCCCCCTGCTGGCTATTAGAAAGAATGCAAGTTTTAAGGCACTTCAGCATTGGCTTCACTTTTCAGACCCAGAGGTAGCCCACTGGAAGGAAGCGGAAAAGTAGAAATGACTGGAATTAATCAGTGTAAAACATTATATCTGGTCAATAAATATAAATAATAAATTGTTGTCATAATCAATAAGATTGAGTACAAAATCAAGGACCAATGGTGTACAAAATGACATTTTCTTCTAACGTGCTACATACCACCTCACGTTTACCACCAAACTGATAACATGCATGTAACATATGATTCATAGGAGATGAGGCTGGACAAAGAGCACATGATTACCTTCAGATTGCGCCATTGTGCATGTTTCACTTGACACACACATACATATCAAACAGAGGTTGTCAATAGCAATCACAGTTTTTAATTGAGCACCGGGGCAGTTTGAGTGTCTCCGTCAGCGGCGAGCGGGGCAGCGGATCAATGTGATCAGGGAGGTGATGAAACGCTGCTGCACTGGATAATGACTGTGAGATCAAACACAATGAGAGAGAGAGAGAGAGAGAGAGACGACAGGGGCAGCAGAAAAACACACAGAGCAGTAATTGCCAGCCTCGCAGAGTATCTGTGTAATGAGTGTGGAAGTGTGCGTGCTCACCGAGGTGTGTGTTAGCGTCGACAGCCCCATGATCAGCTCCGCGGTCGCTGCTGCGCGATGAGTTCAGGGGATCGATGGTCGCAGCCTCGGCCTAACAAGCTAAGCGGGCTAAACGGCCTCATTTGTAGGTTTATATTTAGCCGGACTCTTAGCTCTTTGTTCGGACTCTAATGGCCCTCTGTGTCCTCGGCGTGTGTGAGTGTGAGTGAATATATGTGGAGAGAGGAGGCACAGAGGCGTTAGTGTTGTTATTCTGCAGAGATTCGGCCATGTGATGGACAAATGTCTTCATGTCTCAGTGTGAAGACGAAGTGAGGCAAGAGCAGGGAAGGAAGCTTTGTTGTGTTTCTGTCAGTGAATCTTTCAGTCTCTTTGTCTTCCCCCTGAGCTTTCAATAACTTTCTTCTTTGTTTTTAGATTTTTTTTTATTTAAAGGAGCAATGTGCTTTTTTTTTTTTTACTTCTGTTGTATGACAGAGTCCTAGCACAAACTACCTGCACATTGCAAGTAGTCTTTATCATCATTTGGGCGGAGTGTTGTTTGAATTTCTTTTTGTACTAGGGCAAATACGATACGTAGTCTAAAATTTAATAAGAAACATTTTGATTATAATTCAGGAACAATCTGATCAAAGAAAAAGTAAACAAGACTACAAATCTGCCTGATGTAGAAGACAGCAACGTTTTCAAATGTTGTCTGAACACAAGCAGCACAAGCTTAAATAAAATAGTGAAAAATTGGCAAGATTTTAAATTAAATCAGGAGTTATCTGATCAAAAAGTTAATAAACAAGATTAAAGTAGCTAGATATTATTAAATTATCGAACAGAAAAACCCAGACAATTCTGGGAAAACTCTTTGCCAATGAAAGCAGCTAGCAGCACTAACTCCAAAAGTCCCTAAATCTAGCGAGAAAGTCACCAAGTCTGCAAAACCGACAGTCTGTCCCTTCAGGCCTCCCTCCAAGGCCACTCCCCCAATATTATCATAATGAACGTAAACACTGTATTGCTTACTATAGTTATAATCCACAGGTACTGGATTTATTTTCTTTTTTTGTCAGAGTATTTGATTTGATTGCTGTGGGGATTTAAAGAGAATTATAATATACTCTATAGTTATAACTTATATAACCAAAAAATGTTTTTGAAGAAGATTACCAACCCTAGCTTTAAAAACGTGACCAGACTCAATGCAAACTTTAAGGACTTTTTTCATACTCAGTGATGCTGAAAACATATAGGGTTTCATTTTGTCTGTTTGTTTGTTTTTGTCCAGAACTCATTTGTAGAGTTTTGCACCAAGAAACATTTTTGAATTGGAACTAATAGCTAACATCAAAGAACCAGATATTTGCTTATTGACAACATTTCAGTGGCAAATTTTGGACCTGATGAGCTTAGTAAGAGGAATAAGTATAGTCATACAGAGAAATATTACAAGTAGGAGTGACACAATATACTAGTATTGACTATAACCGTGATATTTTAAAAATAAAATATTGATATCACATTAATAATACACACATAATAATATCGCATAATTATATTCCAGCGCCTCTTAAATCACACTGTTACGG
>CAKALU010042809.1:0-24180 GCA_916700995.1 Hozukius guyotensis
TTTTCTCGTATACTTCGGACTTTATTCACGTAAACTTCTGACTATTCTCATATTACGACTTTTTTTTCTCGTAAACTTCTGACTTCATTCTCATAAAATTACAACTTTTTTTTCTCGTAAACCTCTGACTATTCTCACAACACAACTTTTTTTCTCGTAAACGTCTGCCTTTATTCTCATATTACGACTTTATTTCTCGTAAACTTCTGACTTTATTATCATAATATGACAACTTTATTTCTCGTAAACTTCTGACTTTATTCTCATATTACGACTTTTTTTCTCGTAAACTTCTAGCTTTATTCTCATATTACGACTTTTTTTCTCGTAAACTTCTGACTTTATTATCATAATATGACAACTTTTTTTCTCGTGAACTTCCGACTTTATTCTCATATTAGTACTTTTTTTTTCGTGAACTTCTGACTTTATTATCATAATATGACAAATTTATTTCTCGTAAACTTCTGACTTTATCATATTATGACTTTTTTTCTCGTAAACTTCTGACTTTATTATCATATTACAACTTTATTTCTCGTTAACGTCTGACTTTATTCTCATATTACGACTTTTTTTTCTAATAAACCTCTGACTTAATTCTCATAATATTTGACTTTATTTCTCGTAAACTTCTGACTATATTCTCATAATATTCCGACTTTATTTCTCGTAAACTTCTGACTTTATTCTCATATTACGACTTTTTTCTCGTAAACTTCTGACTTTATTCTTGTTATATTACCATTTTTTTTTCTCGTAAACTTCTGACTTTATTCTCATAATATTATGATTTTTTTTTTCTCGTAAACTTCTGACTTTATTATCATAATATGACAACTTTATTTCTTGTAAACTTCTGACTTTATTCTCATATCACGACTTTTTTTCTCGTAAACTTCTAGCTTTATTCTCATATTACGACTTTTTTTCTCGTAAACTTCTGACTTTATTATCATAATATGACAACTTTTTTTCTCGTGAACTTCCGACTTTATTCTCATATTAGTACTTTTTTTTCGTGAACTTCTGACTTTATTATCATAATATGACAAATTTATTTCTCGTAAACTTCTGACTTTATCATAATATTATGACTTTTTTTCTCGTAAACTTCTGACTTTATTATCATAATATTACAACTTTATTTCTCGTTAACGTCTGACTTTATTCTCATAATATTACGACTTTATTTCTCGTAAACTTCTGACTATATTCTCATAATATTACGACTTTATTTCTCGTAAACTTCTGACTTTATTCTCATATTACGACTTTATTTCTCGTAAACGTCTGACTTTATTATCATAATACTACGACTTTTTTCTTGTAAACTTCTGACTTTATTCTTGTTCATATTACGACTTTTTTCTCGTATACTTCGGACTTTATTCACGTAAACCTCTGACTATTCTCATATTACGACTTTTTTTCTCATAAACTTCTGACTTTATTCTCATATTACAACTTTTTTTCTCATAAACTTCTGACTTCATTCTCATAAAATTACAACTTTTTTTTCTCGTAAACCTCTGACTATTCTCACAACACAACTTTTTTTCTCGTAAACGTCTGACTTTATTATCATAATACTACGACTTTTTTCTTGTAAACTTCTGACTTTATTCTTGTTATATTACTACTTTTTTTTCTCGTAAACTTCTGACTTTATTCTCATATTATGATTTTTTTTTCTCGTAAACTTCTGACTTTATTATCATAATATGACAACTTTATTTCTCATAAACTTCTGACTTTATTCTCATATTACGACTTTTTTTCTCTTAAACTTCTAGCTTTATTCTCATATTACGACTTTTTTTCTCGTAAACTTCTGACTTTATTATCATATGACAACTTTTTTTCTCGTGAACTTCCGACTTTATTCTCATATTAGTACTTTTTTTTCGTGAACTTCTGACTTTATTATCATAATATGACAAATGTATTTCTCGTAAACTTCTGACTTTATCATATTACGACTTTTTTTCTCGTAAAAACTTCTGACTTTATTATCATAATATTACAACTTTATTTCTCGTTAACGTCTGACTTTATTCTCATATTACGACTTTTTTTCTCTTAAACTTCTAGCTTTATTCTCATATTACGACTTTTTTTCTCGTAAACTTCTGACTTTATTATCATAATATGACAACTTTTTTTCTCGTGAACTTCCGACTTTATTCTCATATTAGTACTTTTTTTTCGTGAACTTCTGACTTTATTATAATAATATGACAAATTTATTTCTCGTAAACTTCTGACTTTATCATATTACGACTTTTTTTCTCGTAAAAACTTCTGACTTTATTATCATAACATTACAACTTTATTTCTCGTTAACGTCTGACTTTATTCTCATATTACGACTTTTTTTTCTAATAAACCTCTGACTTAATTCTCATAATATTACGACTTTATTTCTCGTAAACTTCTGACTATATTCTCATAATATTACGACTTTATTTCTCGTAAACTTCTGACTTTATTCTCATATTACGACTTTATTTCTCGTAAACGTTTGACTTTATTATCATAATACTACGACTTTTTTCTCGTAAACTTCTGACTTTATTCTTGTTATATTACTACTTTTTTTTCTCGTAAACTTCTAACTTTATTCTCATAATATTACGACTTTATTTCTCGTAAACTTCTGACTATATTCTAATAATATTACGACTTTTTTTTCGTAAACTTCTGACTTTATTATCATATTACGACTTTATTTCTCGTAAACTTCCAACTTTATTCTCATAATATTACGACTCTATTTCTCGTAAACTTCTGACTATATTCTCATATTAGCACTTTTTTTCTCGTGAACTTCTGACTTTATTATCATAATATTACGACTTTATTTCTCGTAAAGTTATGACTTTATTCTCATAATAATACGACTTTTTTTCGTAAACTTCTGACTTCATTCTCATAATATTTCGACTTTATTTCTCGTAAACTTCTAACTTTATTCTCATAATATTAAGACTTTTTTTCGTAAACTTATGACTTTATTATCATATTACGACTTTATTTCTCGTAAAGTTATTACTTTATTCTCATAATATTATGACTTTATTCTCATAATATTATGACTTTATTTCTCGTAAACTTCTGACTATATTCTCATATTAGCACTTTTTTTCTCGTGAACTTCTGACTTTATTATCATATGACAATTTTATTTCTTGTAAACTTCTGACTTCATTCTCACAATATTTCGACTTTATTTCTCGTACCTTCTAACTTTATTCTCATATTACGACTTTTTTTTCGTAAACTTCTGACTTTATTATCATATTACGACTTTTTTTTCGTAAACTTCTGACTTTATTCTCATATTTCGACTTTATTTCTCGTAAAGTTATGACTTTATTCTCAAAATATTTCCACTTTTTTTTCGTAAACTTGACTTTATTCTCATAATATTTCGACTTTATTTCTCGTAAAGTCATGACTTTATTCTCATAATATTATGACTTTATTCTCATAATATTATGACTTTATTCTCGAAATCTCCGATTTTTTTTTTTTTCCTCCTAATTCTCCGTCGTAGTTTTCAAAGCAGCATCATAATAAATAGATGTATAGTCACTTCCAGTTTTAAAAAATAAAGTGTAAGTAGCTGAAACAATGATCAGAACTGTGTGAACTGCAACACAACACTAGATGAGTGTTGTGAATGTCAGTGTTGTCCTCATGTAGCTCCTCATGCTGCCCTGACAGGTCATGTAAGGACATACTGGCAGACAGCCGCCGGCTCGGGAAACCAATCCCTTCACGGTCCTCTTTAAACAACCTGAAATAACACATGTTGTTTGTAGACAGCTCGTAGCTCAACCCACCTCATAAACACTACATTGTAGTAGTCAAATATTGCATATTTTTGCTATAAATTTACGGATTTTTTTTTTTTAGAGCACCGAGAGTCGCCGAGGAATGACGTCAGCACGCATCACATTGAATGATGACGCCGTTTGATCATTAAAAAAAAAAAAAAAAAAAAATGAGCCGTTAAAGAATCTGAGAGAATTAGGTCATCAAACTAGCCCGGTACCAACGGACACGTTACCACGGTAACTAGCGTGTTTCTGATTATATCACTTTAACAAAGACGGAGACCTGGACATCAAATAACCTGCTTCAACGAGGACAGAGACATGTCCGCTGTTTAACAGCATCTGGAGCCGTTAGACCGGTCTGTCTGTCTGTCTGTCTGCTTCACTCCGCTGGCTGCTGGAGACCCGCAAACCTCCCGCAAACCTCCCGTTAACGCGAGCTACCGTACTCCCGGTCAGGCTGGACTGAACGGTTAACCGGGAGGGGGGAGAGAGACACCGACAGACAAAAAGCCCCGACGGCTTCTCTGCCGGAGACCCAGGAAATCCCTCCTCGCCTCGCCTCGCCTCGCCTCGCCAGCCTGGTAGCAGCCTGGTTGCAGCTCAGTGCACGTTCAGTAGTTCAGTAAGTTTACCGCCAGACAGACATCAATAATCAATACTAATGAGCGGCCCGGGTCTGGCTCACACCGGCTAGTTGGCCCACCTCAGAAACATGCTAGATGCTGTAGAGCTAAATCACTGTTACTTTAATATGTCGCTAGCTCACACCTCCCAAACATGTTATTGATCTGCTAACTGTTAATGTAAATGATGTCATGGTGCAGCAGAGCATACTGTTCACAGTTACTGTTAAACACTGTGTAATCCATCTAACAGGAAGGAAGTCATTACTGCTATGATGTCTTGAAAACTGGAATCAAATATTTGCAGTAGCCAGACAATGTGTAGTTAAGAAAATCTAAATCATATCCAGGTGTTGCTTTAATTATTCCTGTGATTATAATTTGGGCCCTGCTACTGTTGGATTAATTACCACCAGCTAAATGCTGGTAAAATGTGCAACTGGCTGTTAGATATGCTTCACTCACCAGCCGAAAATAACCAATGATAATCTATTGAGTGGCTGGTAGATTTTGGGATCCACCAGCCACAGTGGCAGATGGAGAAAAAAGTTAATTTCCATCCCTGATTACCAATAAACTGACTTTTGGTGTGGGTAAACATTGAATGGATGAATGGTTGGGTGCCAATCCAGTACTATAGTTGATGTCTTTCATGTGGAATCATATTGTGTTAGGATTTTACAAACTCAGTTGTCTGAATTAATGACTTAAAATAGGGCTGCAGCCAATGATTATTAGTATCCATTGTTGGAAATTAGCACTAGCCACCAGCCAAATTTTGGTAAAATATGCAGAAAAAAACCAACAATGGTAATCTATTGAGCGGCTGGTAGATTTTGGGATCCACCAGCCACAGTGGCAGGTGGACAAAAAAGTTAATTTCCATCCCTGATTACCAATAAACTGACTTTTGGTGTGGGTTTACCCTGTGATACACTCCAACATATTGAATGGATGAGGGGCTGGGTTACAATCCAGTACTATAGTTGATCTCTTTCATGTGGAATCATATTGTGTTAGAGTTTTACAAACTCAGTTGTCTGAATTAATGACTTCAAATAGGGCTGCAGCCAATGATTATTAGTATCCAGGGTTTTAAATTAGCACTAGCCACCAGCCAAATTCTGGTAAAATATGCTAGCGGCTGCTAGACTTGCTTTGGTAATCTATTGAGTGGCTGGTAGATTTTCGAATCCACCAGCCACAGTGGCAGGCTAAAACAGCTATCTGATGCAAGTATCACAGTGCTTACAGCGGATGCTAATTTGCAACACCTGTCCCTAGAAGGGCTTTTTGTGAAAATAAGAGATTAAAACAGGAATGAGTACAGGAAAAATAAATAAATACAATAAAGCAACACATCTAAAAACATTACATTCTAAAACTAGACATGAGTTCAGGTTTGTCGCTGAATTAAACAGGATTTGGTTGCTTTCTTAAAAGTAGTAAAGTTTCAAATTTCAAGTGATCAGGTAGCGAGTTTCCAGGACTTCGCTCCTTTCACAGAAAAAGCTGTCTGAGCAAAAGATGTTTTGCAGAATGGAACTTTACAATTGCCACTTGAACGTTAAAATAAACTGTGAAAAATGCTCATCACAATTTCCCAGAGCTTAAGCAGACATCTTCCAATTGCTTGTTGTGTCTGTCGAACAGTTTAAAGATATTCAATTGTATTCAAATGTACAGTTTGAGCTCAAAATTGCTTCTTTTGTCTAAGCCATGATTCCTAAGGTATTCAGTTTCTATTGATAGGAAGCAGAAAAGACAAACCACTTCTCTCAGGAGTGAAGCTGCTTTTTATACAACATATAACACCGAAGGATCCCTGCTGGGCCAATCATCGAAAGAAGTATTTGAGAATAAAACATCCAAACGTTTTGTGTAATTAACGCTTTTTGTCCTTGTATGACATTTGCGTATTTGTTATGTTTTTCTTCCACCAGAAATCCATAATTCACGGATTCCAGCATGTGAGCACGACCACCCAAGACATGTGAGCCTTGACACGTCTGTCCCAGATCTTCTTTACCCCGAGTAGAAGCAAACATAGTTTGGTTTGACGATGTCGAGCCGCCGGAAATCGACCACACCTTGCATGGTGCTGCCCTCTGATGTGGTGGAGCAGGAAGAGGTGGAGGAGAAAACAGAAAGGACAAAGGAGGAAGAGGCAGAGGAGGAGTTGGAGGAGGGGAAGATGATAGCGGAGGACGGGCTGACTGCAGAGGAGCTGGGTCAGGCGGTAGTGGTTGTCCCCACCCCTCCAGATACAGGTAAGATTCTTTTCTCTCATGTGTAGACCACAATGGCACTTTGTTAGCCTGAAATAAACACAAACTATGTCAATGAATGTATTATTATTATTATTATTATTATCATAGATGAGCCCGGTGTCTCTACCGTAGAAGACAGCGAAGTCCTCGCTCCCTCACTAAAGCGCAGCGCCACAAACCCTCCTGAGGATCCGAGCAGCGACCAGCCGACCCAGGAACAACCGTGTGACACGGCCGAGGAGGGAGGAGCAGACCCTGCCGCGGTGGCGGCCATTTCCCTCAGCAAGACCCCCATCATGAGGATGAAGACCAAATCGGAACCCAAGAGGATCGCCGTGTCCCTGAAATCGACAGACGAGGCGGTTGAGGGTCTCGGAGGTGGTGGCGAGGGAGAGGTGGGAGGAGATCAGGAGCCCATCGAAGCTCCTCTGGGGCCGATGACGCCCGTGGAGATGCTGCTGCACGACTCCATGAAGCTCGGGGGAGGCGGCTTGCTGGTCAGCCCGTACTCAGAGCAGCAGAGGAAATCGGCCACTTTAAACCCCACAGTTCTGCCTGTTGGCCTGGCACAGGTAGAATGCCTTCATTATACAAGGGTTTACTAGCAGCATGGGTGTAAGAATACTCTATTTACCCCTATCTGTGAAAGATGAATGCATGTTTCCAGACTCAACAGCAGCCTGCACACCTAAAAACATCTGGTAGGCTTTGGATAACGGGTGGCCGTTATGTTAAATCTTCTCAACAGAGAGGTTAGATGTCAACTTAAGCTACAGAACAGCAGCCCTGCAGCTGATAGTTATTCATTGTCTTGGTCTGAGACACTTTGGCAGGACAGCAGCTTACCAACACAGAGCACGAGATGTGTCTCACCTTTGCCACTATTTAGCATTTATCAGTCCAGGCCGTTCTTATCTCCTCTCTGTCTTCCTCCTTCTATTTCAGGTGCTTTCTGCTTTCCAGGCCCAGCAGAGTGCAGCAGCAGCAGCAGCAGCAGCTCAGCCTCAGCTGCTCATTCCCCTCAGCAGCATCCCATCCTACAGTGCAGCTATGGACACCAACCCCATGCTGGGCAGCACGTACAAGAAGTTTCCTTACCCCTGCATGGCCGAGATCAGCAGCCTGGCAGCGCAGACGCAGTTCACAGAGGAGCAGATCAAGGTAGCTGAAAGTTGGCTGATGTTTTGGGTAGATTACTTCAGCTGACAGTACGTTATAAGATACATCAAAAAGCTGCTGCTCCTTACTCTGTAGCTTATATTTTATTAAGTTAAAAGCCACCCCAATCTTGATTTAGAAGTCTGAAGTATACTACTGTAGATATTGCCTTTTTTGCTTATTTCGTAAGTCAAATGTACTTGATCTACACCCAGGTGTGGTTCTCAGCCCAGCGGCTGAAGCACGGTGTGAGCTGGACTCCGGAGGAAGTGGAGGAGGCCAGGAGGAAACAGTTTAATGGCACGGTGCACACTGTGCCTCAGACCATCACTGTCATACCTGCTCACCACATCTCAGCTGCTGCCAACGGCCTGCAGTCCATTCTTCAGACCTGCCAGATAGTGGGCCAGCCCGGCCTGGTGTTCACACAGGTAGGTAAGAAAACACGCCAGATCTAACAGGACTCGGCTTTGACCTGCCTTCCCTTAAACCCAGTCAAATTAAGACTGGCATGACTCTGAAATGCTTTAGTTTGAATGAAATCAACTTAGATCGCCTGCTTTGGTTTTTGAGATTTTGTTTTAGCTGGTCGCATTTGACACGACTCAACTAAAAGTCAGTTTGAATTTAATTTAACTTAAAACAATTTGATTGGACGTGACTTTGACTTTTCCTGCTTGCTGTATGTCTGTCACCTTGCCTCAAATATGTTGAACCAGTTAAAATAGGCAGTAATGCCAAAGAGTGAAGCCATAATGGATCACATCTCTTACAATCAGCGAAAGTAAACATTTTCTTTGGTTGATTTTTCTTTGCTTTAATGATGTTTTTATGAATATGATGTGAATATTATATGTACGGGATAATGTACAGCGAGCCGGTCATTGTTGTAAAATAAACCCTGACGGGGCGATGCAAGACCCCGTCGCAAAGCGGAGGGGTCTTGCATCGCCCTGTAGGGGTTTATTTCACAACGTTGACCGACTTGCTGTACATTATCCTGCTTATTACACGGCTACTTACTAGAGAAATCAGCAATTTGACAGAAAAACGGTACTCCAGAGTCCGACATCAGAACTGCGTCCATAGCAACGGTCTGTTATAAAGAAATTACAGACGCAGAATGCCGTGATTGACCAATCAGATTCGAGTACTCAACAAAGCCGTGTAATAAATATAAATATATCTTTTTTTCCGACAATTGCAAAACTCCATGCTTTCATGTTATTTTTACCAGGTCATACAAGGTCACAAAATGCTAACCAGATTTCACTGTTAGCAGATAGGTCTAGCGTTTTGTGACGTGTCTCTAATTTACTTTTTTAATGATCTTGCAGTAGGGCTGGCCAATAGAAACAATATACTGTATATGTGGTTAATTCATATTTTACACATTAGAGGAGAGAGGAAATGTATAACCAGTGACATGAACACACCTGAAAACCAGTTTTATGGCTCATTATATACATATACGTGTTATAGAAAATGGCTACAGTCACTTTAAACTACAAATACATTAGTGCCTGGCTCTCCATCTCATCCTCATATTCTGTGTGTCATTATTTTCTGACTCTGTGTAGGTCGGCCCAGGGGGGCACCTTCCAGTGACCAGTCCCATCACTCTGACAGTGGCG
This sequence comes from Hozukius guyotensis, assembly GCA_916700995.1. Lineage (NCBI taxonomy): Eukaryota > Metazoa > Chordata > Actinopteri > Perciformes > Sebastidae > Hozukius > Hozukius guyotensis. The sequence goes on from CAKALU010042809.1 coordinate 9,531, forward strand.
GGGCTGCCCAGCCAGTCCCAGAGCTGCAGCAGAGTTTCCTGCCAGCCCACCCTGACAAACAGTGAGCTGAAACGTGCTACCACTGTCCAGCCTCCCTCTCTTTCTCCTCAGGTAGGGACAGCACTTGTTGCTGCCTTTCAGACAAATACTTTTTCTGCTCGTGTGCTCTGCTGTCAACAAGCAAGCTTTTGATTATTTTGGTCAGTGCACAAAATGACAACATGGTGTCTCTAACAGTTATGTGTGTCTGAACTACAAAAATGTGCACACATCTCATCTGTAGCCAATTTGTCTTCCTCCCAGCAGGTATTTGGTACCTCTAACCCTTATTTAATATATAAATCTGCCCTCCCCTTTTTAAGGAGAACTCGGCCCTCAGCGCTGACACGTTCAGTTTGCGACCCAAGAAGTCCAAAGAGCAGCTGGCAGAGCTGAAAGCCAGCTACCTGAAAAACCACTTTGTCACCGATGCTGAAATTTCCCGGCTGATGAAGCTCACCAACCTCACAAAGGGAGAGATCAAGAAATGGTTCAGTGACACCAGGTACAACCAGCGCAACTCCAAGAACAGCAACGTCATTGTTTTCCACGACGGAGGGGGCCGAGGAAGTGGCGGCTGTGGTAGCAGTGCTAGCACCACCATTATTATTGACTCTAGCGACGAGACCCCCACGTCTCCCCATCCTAGTCCACGCACTCCTCCCGTGAGGGAGAAGGAGTCGCGGCCCAAAACATGGAATCCTTTCCCAGATTTCACCCTGCAGAAGTTTAAGGAGAAGACTCCGGAGCAGCTGGTGGTGCTGGAGGAAAGTTTCGAGAATGGCAGCACCCCATCAGATGAAGAACTGAGCCGCCTGAGGACAGAGACTAAACTGACGCGGAGGGAGATTGATGCCTGGTTCACTGAGAGACGAAAAATGCCATCTATCAGTACTTCCTCCCCGGATTCTTCAGAGGGAGGAAAGATGGAGGCAGGAGGAACAGGAGCCAGTTCTTCTCCGTCTGCCTCCACGTCTCGTAGAGGTAGTCAAACTCCCCCCGGCGGTCGCAGCAGCAGCAGCATCAACAAAGACATGAAAGATAAGAGTAAAAAGACTCCGGAGCAGCTCCATATTCTGAAAAGTGCCTTTGTGCGGACCCAGTGGCCCTCACCAGAGGAGTACGACCAGCTGGCAGAAGAGAGCGGCCTCCCTCGGTCCTACATCGTCAGCTGGTTCGGGGACTCTCGGTACTCGTGGAAGAACAGCAACCTGAAATGGTTCTTCCAGTACCAAAGTGGCAACACGGAAGGGCCAAACGGGGGAGGAAGCAATAAAATGGGAAGCGGCACCGGTCGGAAAAGACGCGGCCGAAATCGTGGTTGGGGCCGGTCCCGAACCAGAAAGCAGCCGAGAAGGTCTGCCTCCTCCAGCGCAGATGTCGATCAATGTCCCCCGTCAAAGAAATTCAAGACCGGGAGGGAGATTCTAAAGGAGTACTACATGAAGCACCGTTTTCTCAATGAGCAAGACCTGGATGAGCTGGTCACCAAGACCAACATGAGCTACGAACAGGTAATGACTACGTGTCATTGTAACCCTCCATATGTTCTCTTTTCTTTTCATTTGTGCTGTGTATGTTGTTTTTCCAGGCACTTACGCTGTACAGTCAAATCAAGTCAGTTGTATTTATATAGCCCAAAATCACAAATCACAAATTGGGGCTTTATACTATACAGTCATTTCCATACAGAAATGATGACAGAATAACATTCCCAATAGATGACATACATAGTTATGACACTTATATTAGGGCTGCCCCGTCTTCGTCGATAAGTCGACGAATCGGTTGTTTTGGTCTTAGTAGAGTGAGTTTTCTTTGGCCGAGGACAGCCCTAACTTATATGAATCGTCATTGATTGATTTTTCACTTTACTGTGTGATTAAGAGTAACGTCTGTCTGGAGCAGCAGCTCAATCAGTCAAGTTTACTTTCTTAAAGTGACTTCCACCCAGCAACATGGATTATAAAGAGCAGCAAGTTGAGCTGTTGACTGATTACTGCACATTAAGCTTGCTGAATACTTGGATTTATGTATGATTTTTATTATATATATATATATATATGCTGTTGCTCTTAGTGCTGCTTAGGGAAGCCGGTGTAAAAATGTAAGAACATTCGTACAAACACTCTCAGAAAACACTTCACAACACACTTCAACACACATCGAATCATGGTCCATAGCCAAGATTTTGGAAAGAGTCAAGTTTTATTTATATAGCCCCATTATACAAATCACAAATTTGCCTCCAGGAGCTTTACAATCTGTACAGCATACGACACCTTCTGTCCCCTAAGAAAACCTTTAACAGGGAAAAATGGAAGAAACCTCAGGAAGAGCAACAGAGGAGAGATCTCTCTCCCTGGACGGAGTGACATGCAATAAATGTTGTGTGGATAGAATAACCAACATAATACAATTATAGTATAGACAACCCAATGACACAAATTATACATAGTTAATGTGAACGTATATGAAGAAAATAGATCTCGGAGGATGTCAAGCAGCTTCCAGGTGTCGCCAAAAGAGAGAGAGGAGAGACTGAAATACTGAGGTCATGAGAGTAAAGCAGAACTCCGACCACCCAACCACCCACCCACCCACCCAACCACCATGAAATGTTTCATCAACCAAAATCTTGAGTATTTGAAAGGAAGTTTAAATTGATTTATTTAACAATTCAAATATATTTCCTGTAAATTTTAGCGGTAAAGGTTATGTCAAAGTGTCCTCTAAACTGCCAGGTATGTAATTCTGGTGGAGAGGGTTAGAGTTATTAAATCCTTTTTATTTTAGTTATTACATTTTTTGCCTAAAACAAATAAAGGTTAAGATGTTTAGTACCAAAAATATATTAGAATTGTACAAGAGTAATATGTGTCTAATTGTAGTGCTCCAGATCATAAACTCTGACTGTGAAAGAACCAAAAAATCCTGAATACTGTCGATCACTTGCGTTCACTTTATTAACAGCGTTTTAAAAAGTCCTTCATCAGGTCAAATCTGCATGAATTCCCAGAAATATCACAGAGGTCATGACCTTGGTGTCCTCACTGGTAGCTGCAGCCCTGCTGTCGTCACACAGTTAACGCATCTCTCTCTCTCTCTCTCCATCCAAAGGTGAGGGAGTGGTTCGCCGAGGTCCAGCGGCGCTTGGAGACGGGGGCCGATCCCTTCCAGGAGGCGATCGCAGGAAGGACGGACGGAGACGAAGCAGGAAAGGGAGGGGAGGCGCAGGGAGAGGCGTCTACGCCCGCCGAGGAGCAGACCGGCGCGGGGGTGGGAGACGAGGATGACGACGAAGGAGACGAGGAGGAAGACGGCGAAGATACGGACGACAGTGAGGTTTGGGAGCCGTCACGTAGCGTCAGGAAATCCTTGTCAGTCTCTGAAGACTAATGATTGTGGAAAGCACGGTGAAACATTACAGAATTTTACGAGAGAAATAGTGGTATGATCGATGCTGGAAGACCGTTAGGTAAAACAAGTCTTTTTGCCACTGATTTATGCTCATTTGCAACATTAATTCACTGTATTTTCAAACTATTTCTGACATCAACAGATGGACTATTAGCTTTAGCTCACTCTCTACTTATCTCGTTGACTGTAAGTAATGTGTCACAGTTTAGACAAGAATCGTGGTAAAGAAGGAGTTTTTAGCAAACCCTGGCACACCTAAATTTAAGCGGAATTAAAAGAGGAATACCATGAAGTGCAGTCTTTAAGCTGAAGATGAAAACTGTTGAGATTACATAGTTACCACAAAAGGATGGTGTATCCAGCATATGATGAACACTGACTGTCTTTAATGAGAGATTTTAATGTCGACGATGCCCCCTTGTTAAATTTGCACTTCTTGCTTGCTCAGATGAAGCCAGTAAGGGAGATTTATTTACACGGTTATGCTGCATTTCCTTGCTGATATGAGCACAGGCCTAAATTCAAACTCCAATCTCCAATGTTATGAATGTTTATCCCCTGGTCCCAAACTAACAGAGCACACAGGAAAAAAAAAGACTCATCTGTGTGTTCACAAAGGTGCTTAAAAATGTATCACAGCTAGATGTCACTGCTGAGCAAAGTCCCCGATGAAACTAGCATACATCTATGTCGTGGAACTGGTTGATTTCTACATGTTACAATATCTGCTTTTTTCCTGGCACCTGTGAAGATCATCGCAAGGACTGGATATGAATCAGCAGGTTGTTTGAGCTGATTGATAATGACACTGAAAGTCAGGCATTTTATCTCTCAGAGATAAATATGAGACACCTTACTGCTGAATGAATGCCATTTTAAACACAGGATGTCTCCTCAAGTCTTCCCTTTATAGCAGCTTGTTGTTTCATTAGTATTTTTAACTGAACACATACAGATCTGATGCCACAGTATGTGTTTAGTATGCACTGCTAGTAATGTTTTTACACAATTTTTCACCTTTTTGATAGAACGCATCCTGTGCTATAATGACCTTTTTTTTTTTTTTTTTTTTTAAAGGGTGATTCAGACAGTTTGAAGCTGTTGTCCCAAAGTTGAATGTGTTTGTGTCTCCTGAGCAGTGAGCTACAGTTTACAGTTTGACGCTGAGGCACCTTGTGTGAACTGAATAATGGCCACTGTGAGGCAGACATCTGGGTCCACTGAAATAATAATAGAAAGAGTTGGCTGCAGTGTTTCGCTTTACTCTAGGTGGGTTTCTGATGGGTTGAAAAAGATTGAATTGATTTTAAGATGATGCATTGCAGAGTTTTCCCCCAAAACCATGTAAATGTAAGCACCAGCTGCAGCTTCGGTGTGAATTTAAAGTCGATCCACAAGTTATCCCCTTGACTGCAATCGCCACCAAATCACCAACACCTTGCCTTTAGGTTTGGGCTCCATCAAAAACAAGGCCTGTGAATCATTTTGGGTCTTTGCCCGTACTTTAAGAAAGACTGTTAAAACAGTATTTCAAATAATGATTTGACTCCAGTCTGCACTGAAGAGACAAACGTGAAGCACCTAAACTAAACTTTTAATAAATGCACTTTGTCCACTCGTATACATGGTGGACTGAACCCTGATTTGGCACCTTAATCTCTTATTATACCATAAAATGGCTCTGAGAGACCAAATCGGTTTTGTATGACTACAAACTGAACCAGTATTTTGCCTTTTTTATCCTCCGTGTGTTTTCGCAAGGAGGAATCATTTTATCCACTTTTCTAATAATATGTGTTGTGTCATATTTGGATGTTTATAAGGCTCAAAAAACTAGCAGAACAATCACCCACCGCTTTCTTTCGCTAAATTGCACAATTTGAGCCCCATTTTTAAGCTTTTCTCCTTTTGAAAATGCACACATGTACTCTTCGTTGTTATGTTTTGTATTGTTGCTTTAAACCATGGGAATTGTCTCCCATCTTTCCTTCTCTGCTCCCAAATACCTTTACCCCTCTCCTCCAGTCCACTTTTGTAAAATGAATGCCTAGACTCATGATGTGCACTTCCCAAGACATGTTTCTGTAAATGTTAGCAGTGTCCTGTTGGTTCTCTGTCTCATTAAATTGTCTACAACACACCAGACAGACAGACAGACAGACAGACAGACAGACAGACAGACAGACAGGGCTATAGGGACATCTTCAAAAGACTGAAACCGACTGAAATTACAAACAGACATTCTTGGAAAATTCACTTTCTCTCGTGGAAGGAATTGTTGTGATGCGTGAAGAAACAGCACAGCATTCCCTCTGTGGTGGGAAGTCTACCAAATAACGCTCCTCTTTCTGACTGTTGTTCGTGGCGCTTTACCGCGTTAAGTTGACGGGACAATAGACTGAAAACTGTCTCGACCACAGTTCTTCACAAACGGGGAGAGACTCTGATGAAGCTTTGCAGATAAACCTATGTGCCTACATGGCTCGTACGCTTGTTTGAACAGAATTTCACCGACTCTCGACAGAAGATGACGAGAGAGAATTTGCGAATGCTTTTGGAAATCACATACCGTTGTTGTTGGGTGATTCTTAACTTGTTCAAACCAAGTTGTGATGCATGACCGAGCTCTGCTTTCTGCTGACGCTAAAAGATGCCTAGATACTCTGAAGTTGAAACTTCTGTTGTAAGTCCTTAAAAATGATACCTTGGTGTTCAGAATTGTATTGTATGTTTTCACCGAGCACTTGTCACGCTACATGTTGGCACCTTTCGCTGTCCAAAAAAAGCATTTTAATGAGCAACTTTGAAAGCAAAGCCCTAAACCAGCTACGACATTAGCTAGATTATAGCGACCGAAGGAGAGCTGGAATCTTGTTTTGTCGTAATGTGACAAGTGCTTGACCATGAAAAATAACAAATTCAAAATGTTAAGGTATACCTTTTTGTCTAATACTGCATGCAATAACCAAGACGAACAACTGCTCATTTTGTACATACAATATTTCGGGTTGGTATACTTGGCACAGTAGAAGCCTAATCTGGGATTAATTCTTTGTGTAGCTTTAATAATGCCACTTACTTTTCATTACCAAGTTGACTGCAGCTATGGACCTGTTTTCCTGTTTTCATAGACACATTTTAGTCCTTTACCACAATTGCAGTCATTGTACAGCAGCCATTTTGTGCCCTTTTGTTGAATCCTGGTACTTCACTTGCTAATTTGTACACATGCTACAAACTGGCTGTCAGCAATTAGCTTGTTTTAGTCCACAGGTTAGGCTCAATCCTGCCCCCCGGGTATCCAACCCACAGTCTTTTACAGTGTGCTCTGTCTTTACTATAGTCGGTCTGTTTTGAATGGTTTTATATGTTTCTATCTATGAAAACTGTGTCTTTACAACTCTTTCCAGACATCAGTGGATTGCTTGTTAACAAGGCAGACTCATACAATATGTACAATAGAGTAGTGTTTTTTGAAATAGAATCAGTTTTAGAGTTCAGCCGGTGTTGTTGCCCAAGTGGCTTTTTGGTACTTTGGTTGCAAAAAATATAGAATCAGAACTCAGTAGAAAAGACACGCACTTAGTGGAAGGAACTGCTAAAAACTAATGTGCTGGTAACAACTGAGAAAATGTTTTTTGCTTGCTAATAATGTGTCCAAATTTTAGGCTCTTGCACTAACCTGTTTTATAAAGATAAATTAAATGTGTTTGTGTCTAACTGACTAATGGGGACAAACACTTTTTGAAACTGGTCCAGTATCGAGGGAGAACGCTGCAGCTATCAGCCGCTAAACGAGCTGTAATGTAAACATTTGGGGCAACCTGGCACCGTCAGCTTACGTCCACTAAAAGTGTTTGTTTAAGTAAAGGTAGGTAAAGAAAAAGTTTCCATAATGTTGTCAGACACTTATAATAACAATCTGAGCCTGTCGGTTGCAAAAACAAACGCCTTTAGTGGACATAAACTGACAGTGCCAGGTTGCCCCAAATGATCACATCACAGCTCGTTTAGCGGCTGGCGGCTGCAGCGTTCTCCCTCGATACTGGACCAGTTTCAAAAAGTGTCGTCCCCATTAGTCAGTTAGACACAAAAACACGGGAAAATAAGGTCCAGGTAGAAAAAAAAATACAGAAGTTATCCTTTAAATGTAACAGAAATGTTATGAGCAGTTGCTTAAAGGGCTACTCCACGGAATTTACTCATGTAGTTTACTTGCCATGAGGAGTCCTACTCAGCCTCTGAAAACACAGTCGTATAATGTCTTCTGTGTCTCTGGATGGAGCTTTCTAAAGTTAAAAAAAAATAACCCTGATGATGTCATAGTGATGTCATTAGGGTCATCTCAGACTTAAGAAATATAACAATGAACCTGCACTATAAATTGCATGTAGGATCTTGACCCATACTAGAGACTAAAAGTCAGGATATTTCAGCCTCTGCTGCTCACATTTTGACCACTTATCTGTCTCCCATAAGTCCCCCAACTTTATGTAATGGCAGTACTGAATCACTGGAGTAGTGCTCCTTTAATAATTTTCTGTCCATTACACAGAAGGTAGAAACATGTATTTAAATAGTTTTCCCAGGTTTACCGAGGTGCCGTGTCTGCTCCCTGAGTTGTGGTTTTATATCCCAACAGTCATCATGTATCCCAGTTAACCTTGTGCAGTAGAGCTAAGAGCTAACATTGTGATCTGAGTAGTTTACCCTGATGTCCTGTCGTGCACATGTCATATCTGTATCCTTCGCTATTCTTCTGCTATAGTCCTCACTCGTTTTCTCTATTTAGACAGGTAGTTGGTTGAATGTTTTCTTACAGCGGTCAGAGATTCAAATGTTTTCATGAGACAGCAGCCAGCTTTTTTTGGCAGAAAAAAACAGAAAACACCTTGTCAGAATTGTAATATACTGTACGTATAAATGTTTTTTTTTTTAGTCATTAACAATGAAATTTTCACCTTCTGTTTTTTCTGATCTAATTTTCATCTGTTGACAGTTTTTACCACGAGTTATTGCTCCTAAAGAGCGTGCTTTGGGTTGAACCGTTTTCTCTCGTTCCTGCTTCAATACAACTCAACCTGTTTTACTGAATGATGACAGTAATCTCTCAGCTCCTGTATTAAATTACAGTTGGTCCCATAGACACAGATGGGACGAATACAATCATCTAACTGTATACTCTTAAGAAATGGGTTCAATGTTCATTTCTGTGACATTGTAAAATATCACTCCTGACTTCAACTGACAATTAGTCCCCTTAAAAAATAAGCTGTGATCTCAGTGTTGAGCTTGAAAATCCACCCTGAACTGATACGCCTTACCCAGTACACCTGATCGACAACTGGAGGGGATTCTGGGAATATGAAACTGATTTACTCGAGGTTGAACTTGTATTCTGTGTCTATGGAACTGACATCACCATCTACACTAAGTTATTCGCACACTGCCTGTACATCTAAAACAATGTGTTAAAAACTGAGAGCATCTGTCACAAACTTTGAACATGGTATGTACATGTATGTGCGTTGGCCTCTGCAGGCTTGCTTTAGAAAGCTAACTATTTCCTTTTCGCGGTTTTCTGCCGTCATCAGCTTGTTGCTACCAGCTACCTGTGAGGCAGACAATTTGTGCAATGTTAATTTAAAATCCCAGCTTTTATTGAGGCTCTCGCTTGATTTCTTGCTTGATTTAGAAAAGATTTATATTTTATACTTGTTTGAGGACAAAACCCAATAAATTTTGATCAAAAGAGATGTGCACTTGTGAGCAACGTTTTTCATGTTTTTGCTTTGAATAAATGTGAACTGAAGTGGTCTGGACTAAATACAGATACAGAGGGGAAAGTACTGCATAGTGTCCCATTAAAACTATGACCCTACTAGTCAGTCACTATTTGTCACTGTCACTTATTAGTCATTTATCGTCACTGTTGATAGTATTAACAGTGTGCTTTTAACTAAACCATCAGTGATGCAGTGTCAGTTGTTGAAAATAGATAGCTGTTAGTATTCTTCTTCTTTCTTAGAGTCTATCAAAAGCCCTTTGTTGAAATGTAACATGTAACTGATAATCAAATATATTTCGCAGCAAACCTAAAAATAACAGTCCTATACAGACGCAGAGGGGGTTGATTTGAATGAAACATTCTCTGTTGAAGCAAATATCAAGAATATGCAGAGATATTTGCATGCGTTGGAACAGTACAACAGTACACTGACTGTAGGTTGACCAGAGAGAGAGTCATGATATTTTGACAGATGTAAATATTAATGTGGAGGTGCTTTTACTACGCAAACTACAGTATGTAAACTAGTGGCAACTGGGAAAGATGACGTTAGTGTATTTCCATATAGGCAGCAGTCAGGGAAGGGAGATGAGTGTAAATACAGCTGTAGATGGGAGAGGGCGTCATTTTAAAATTATTGTTGAGAGAGAAAAAAAACAACAAGGTGAGTTTAGTACCATTTAAATTGTCAATTTTTCCACTTTTGCACTGTTAAGAAGTCCTTGAAAAGTAGTTTCTTCCTCTTAGATGTAGGTAGATACATCTGTGCAGTTTAAAGGGAATTGAAAGCTTCATTCCTGATCTCATCTGTGGTCACTTGTATAGAATATTTAACTTGTCCTCTAGTCAACTGATGTTGTATTTTCTGTTTCACAGTAAAGATGCTGTGGAGTCTATTGTTCATCTCTCTGATCGGTAAGTAGCTCACTTTATACACATGCACGTTGTTGACCTTTTAAATGATCGACACAGAACGAGATGTCCACAAAAATGGGAATCGGGGATAAAATGATAAACCGTAAAATGCTCTACACTCCCATAATTTAATTATTTAGAAAGATGATTTGACTTGTATGCCACCAAGTGTTTATTATTTATTGAAGCATGGGTATTCTGTGCTTACTGCTGAGTTATCGTTGAGTGCATTGAACAAGTCAATAATTGGATGTGCCAGAATTTTCTTCAGGTGAACAAAGACAAAACTGAGGTCGTAGTTTTTGGAGCCAAAGAGGAAAGATTAAAGGTTTAGTGCTCAGCTACAATCTGTAATGTTAAAAAGCTCAGACCAAGCCAGAAATCTTGGTGTAGTCATGGACTCTGACCTGAGCTTTAACAGACATATTAAAACAATTATAAAGACAGCCGCTCACAATAACAAGTTGAGTTTTAATAATGTACATTTTATTTATTATTTTCTTCAATTAAAAAAAATTAGAGGACTGATGTCTCAGCAGGATTTAGAAAAACTAGTCCATGCATTTATCCTCAGCTGACTTGACTACTGTAACGGCGTCTTTACTGGTCTTCCTAAAGAATGGATCAGACAGCTGCAGCTGATTCAGAACGCTGCTTCTAGAGTCCTCACTAAGACCAAGAAAGTGGATCATATCAGTCCAGTTCTGAGGTCTCTACACTGGCTTCCTGTCTCTCAGAGAATTGATTTCAAAATACTCCTTCTGGTTTACAAAGCACTACACGGTTTAGGGACAAAATATATTTCTGATCTTCTGCTATGTTCTGAACCATCCAGACCTCTCAGGTCATCTGGATCAGGTCTGCTTAGTGTCCCCAGAGTCACAACTAAACATGCAGAAGCAGCGTTCAGTTTTTATGTTCCAAATATCTGGAACAAGCTCCCAGAAACCTGCAGGACCGCTCCAACTCTGAGTTCTTTTAAATCAAAGCTTCAAACTTTCCTGTTTGCTGCTGCCTTTTATTAAACCAAATAAGTATCTTATACTGCACTATATCTTTTACTCTAGTGTGTTATACTCTATTTTAGCTTCTATTCTAGCTTTTATTTTTATCTTTTTTATTTTCTAATCTTTAACGTTTGAATTATGTTTTAATGTTCTTTTGCACTTTGTCGCAATGTTCTTGAATGTTTGTGTAAAGCACTTTGAATTACCCTGTTGCTGAAATGTGCTCTACAAATAAAGCTGCCTTGCCTTACTGCTGTAATACCGAGCAATGTTATCATAGCTGCCAGTAACTTGACGTGACTAAAATTTTTGGTTAACACTTTCTATGACGCTGTTGTCTATAATGCATTATAAACATGCTTTAAAAGCTGCTTATAACACTGTATCATTATAACTGATTCACAAACAATAATCATTGATAATATATATATTATATTATTTAATAATTTCTGGTTACTCACAGACATTTTTTCATAGAAAGTGTTACCAATTTTTGTTTACACTCGTCAGTTTCGTTTCTCTCAAGTCATGCAAAAAAAAAAGGTATTTCTATGCTAAATATGCAAGGGACAAAATTTTTAAAGTAATACTATATTTCTTTCTGTTTTCGTCTACAGCTCTCTGCAACACAGAAGATGAAATTGAACTGAACGGGATAACATCCCAATCAACAGACTTCAAAGACGAGTCAGGTGTCACATACATTTCTGCAAGAGCGATTGATGGGAATCAGACGAGATGTGCAAACACCAACCCAAAGATCAACTCCTGGTGGAGAATTGACTTGCTGGGTGTCTACACAATTTCTTCTATCAGTATCTACAACTTTAAACAGCATAATACTGATATAACCGGTTCTTGGATCTACATTGGGAACTCTCGTGAGGAGAACAGTACCACCAACCGCATGTAAGCCTAATACCTTCATGTTCCTTTAAATTGCATTTATTTCACATTTCCAGGCTTCGGCATGTCCAAAACGTTTTCGAGATGAGAGGTTCTAGATCTCTCCCTCTTACTGCTTGTTCATCTTTTTCTCTCCTCCAGATGTAAACAAATCAGAGACTTCGAGAAAGAGGCTTGGAATAACTTTACTTGTAATACAAACTTGTCAGGACGCTACATCACTGTGTTCCGCTCGGACACAGGGCCTTTAATTCTGTGTGAAGTGAAGATCTTCGGCACAAAAAAAGGTACAATAAATGCGGGCAGTGTGGCTGCTCTAACCTGTTCACAGGGACGCCGATATAAAAAAACAACAGGTAACACAGCCGCCACGCGCTCCTGACGTTCCCTGTGTGTCCACGGCTTTAAGAGTTGAAAGTGAGACGTGTTTATCATGAGAATGATGCTATTATCAGAGGAATGTATTTGTTTCTTCTAAAGTGGATGACTCCCAGGTGACTCAGTTAATTTGTTGGACCACCCTGGTAGATAATTACACACAGTTTTAAAACCCTTGTTGTGTTTTTGCCCTAACCCTCAAAATTGCTTGCACATGTTCACTTATTTAGTTTCTATTCACTTGAAAAAAAATGTGCACTGATGTTTGTTTTTCTAGAATCACCCTTTCAACTGGTCAGAGAGAGCAAGACGTGGGAAGGTGCCCTGTACCACTGCAGGGAACAAGACAAGGACCTGGCTTCCATTGTTGACGAAGACACCCAGGCCTGGGCTGAGTTGCATGCCAAGGATGCCGACACTGGCTTTGTGTGGCTGGGTCTTCGCTACACCTGCACCCTCGGGTTCTGGTTCTGGGTCGATGATCAGCGCGTAAACTTTACTCGCTGGAATCAAAGCGGTAAGATAGAAGAGTGTGACATGAGCGGTGTCATGGAGAAACATGAGGACCATCTCTGGTTCAGCATGCCTGACTGCGAGTTGTATAATTTCATCTGCGCAGAGAATTAAGAGAAATCAATGTTTGGATGAGGGTCAGAGGTGGCATTGTTGTTTTGTGACAAATTCTCCTTCTAATGTGTGCTGTAGGTGGTGTTTTTTTTAGTAACTACAACAGTTTATGTAATTAGTTTCACCCTGTGTTTTAGGCCATGCATGCACTTGCTTTGTAAAATGTTTGCAATGTGTTTAAAGATGTGTCACTATATCCTTCATGTGTAATTCATGATACTGTGATATAATAATAATAAGATAGCATCATGTTTTTGCTGTTGTAAGACTTTTGCCTCCACTGTTTCAAACATTTAATTATTGATGTTAGAGGTTTTTTTTCATTCTCTTCTTGAAAATGGATGCTGACATTAGAATGGACTATCCATATTGTGTTGATTAATTCTGATATGAAAAAAATAATTCAAAAATGTTTGAGATGTCTTTCAAATATACATCAATTTTAATTTTTTTTTAATGTATTTTGTATACCTTTGTATGTATTTTGTATGCCTTTGCTGATATTAAAAAAACCTTGCATTTACAGACTTCAGTATGTTTTTTTTAATTATAATTATAATGTTATTTCCTCTGAATATAGTGCTCCAGGGATGACGTATTTTTTTGTAGGCCAACCAGGAAGTTAGCATCATCTTGGGTTCCCTCGGCAAAAAGCCAATGGGGATTTTTCCATTGGGTTTTGGATTATAGCAGAAAATAAACTCTGTGGCAAACAAACATTTATGATACTTACACATTTTGTTCAGCATGATAATCTCCACAAATGACAAGTCATTTAGACGTTTAGTAGTTTCATTTAGCCACTTGTTAGCAACTGCCTTTTTTAAAGACAAATAAAGGCTTCACAATTCACGAGTGGGATATTTATTAATGTATTTTATATCGTAGAACAAAACTTTAAAATCTCGTAAGCTAAATCAAAGTTCAGATGTATTTATTCATCCTCGTTATGTTGATGTGTGCTGCATGCGCCCGGGTCGGAACCTTTCTGCCCGGAACTATTAATCCTGGACAATGTATTAGTCGTGCACTTTACAGTGAAAGGACTGTGTAACCATGAGGGTGTAAACAAACCGTCCACTTGCTTCAGGTAGCTGTGTTTTCAGACACGTTGACCTGTTGTAGTCGGGGTATTGGTGGTGTTGTTCAGCTCCAGATGGAGATCTTCGGAAGCTCGTTTGATGACTCGATGTTTGCAGAGGCGAAGCAGCGAGTCTCCGTGTCCGTGTCTCTGTCTCTGTCTGCTTATAACGCCAAACTGTGTGAGCCCGAGGTGAGTCTGTTACATATACACTTCACTGGTTAACATCACACACAGCTGCAGTGTGTGTGTGTGTGTGTAGATGATGCTGGACGTGGATGAAGTGACGCTGTCTTTAATCTTTAAGGCTTTATGGCGAGAGAGAAGCTGCTAGCTAGTAGCTAGTTAGCTAGCAAGCTAAGGTTGAGTTGACTCTGAAACAACATCCACCAAACAATTACACAACATCCACCTTAAATACTCACATAGGAAACAAACCAAAACAATAATCACAGATTCAATCCAACATGGGCCATGCAAAGACCAATA
>CAKALU010042839.1:0-12473 GCA_916700995.1 Hozukius guyotensis
TTAACAACACAAAACAATGAGAAATATTGTCCAGAAACCCTCACAGGTACTGCATTTAGCATAAAACAATATGCTCAAATCATAACATGACAAACTGCAGCCCAACAGGCAACAACAGCTGTCAGTGTGTCAGTGTGCCGACTTGACTATGACTTGCCCCAAACTGCATGTGATTATCATAAAGTGGGCATGTCTGTAAAGGGGAGACTCGTGGGTACCCAGAGAACCCATTTACATTCACATATCTGGAGGTCAGAGGTCAAGGGACCCCTTTGAAAATGGCCATGAGAGGAAAAGCCCAGATGCTTTGTCAGCATCTCCTGCACTCAATCGACAACTAAGTGTTTTCTTAAGCGGCCGTGTGTTGGTCTGTGTGTGTGTGTGTGTGTGTGTGTGTGTGTGTGTGTAGCATAAGTCATTGTTCTAAAGGCCCTATTCCTGTCCTGTTTTCCCATGAAAATGACTAAAAACACATTCACACAGACACACACACAACGTTTCTGTATGAGGACATGCAGAAACAGATCTGCATAGTCCACATTAAGGTCCAATTGATTGCTTGTTAGCATTACACTAGGGATGTTCATAATTAACCGTTTAACCGACATTTAGCATTTTAACCGATTAACGCTATCGGTTAAAAGCAATATTAATAATTAACTCAAAAGCTGAGCGGCTCAGAGGAGCGGCTCGTCTCTTTAAGGAGAAAAGCTGGTCCACCTTAACAGCCCACCTTAAGAGGCGGAGCCGGAGTTGCAGGATACAGGAAGTCGGCTCCGGTCTCTCTGGCTCGCTTGAGCGGAGCGGAGGAGTTGTAGTTTCGTAGCATTTATTCACCGAAAAAAAAACTGTACACACACTGCTACACCTACGATCACAGCTAGAACGCCACCAACAACCTCACACTCACCGCCAACACACACACACGGACATTCGTTAAAGTTACGTCGCGCTGACAGACAGCATGCGTGTGGCGGCGGCGAGCAAGAAGCCTACGGCAATGCTAGAGCTGCTAACGTAGCACAAACACACACACTGTTTATCGGACAATCGCTAAAGTTAATTTGGGCAGACAGAGTATCGTTCCGCCGGGCAGACACACAGCTGACAACCTGCTAAACTAAACTAAATGTGTGGTGGAGACTTTTACTGGGAAAGTGGCTGCATGTCCGCGACACTACACGCAGCATCGTAGCTGCTAAGTTAACGCTCCCGGACGGTGAACTGGGGACTCAGTTGTCTGTTGTGATCATACACTGCAGCTGGTGCGAGGCACAAATCTTGTCGGTTAACGGTTAATAATCGGTTAACGAGGGTCGGTTATCGGTTAAGAACATTGTTCAAAATGAGCATCCCTACATTACACACTATCATTATTGTCTATATTGTAGCAATTCCCATTTCCATGTCGGTCATTTCATTCAATACTTTACAAAACTAAAATGCTGTCAGATAGAACACCTTTACAAATTGTCTGTAGTCTATATTGTCTTGTTTGTGGGATCTTCACATGAAAAACATCACACTCATTACCACAAGTTCCCCTCATCCATATTAGGAGGTTTCTCCTTGTTAAAGCATTAATGAACTTGAGTCATTGGCTGAAATTTGTGATGTTTTACCTTTGCTTAAAATCACCCTGTGCAAAGGCCAACACAGGCCTGACTGTCCTGTGCATCTCTTGCAACATTTCCTCTTTCAGGAAATCAAGCGACAATCGAGGCACACACCCACCTTCTGTCTCGTGCACACTCACACACACTAGTGAGGACCATCCACGGACCTCTTTCATTCATTCTTAAACACTAAACTTTTAACCTCTACCTTAACTCATACTCTTACCCTTTAAGCTATGTAACACATATATTTTGGAGATCCCCCCCCCAAAGTCACTTTTTCCAAAAGTAGTTATTGTTGATATTAATATATTTGTGCCACACTAATTAGCCACAAAGCAATGTGTGTCTAAAAGTGACCTGGCTGAACCTGAGCTGAATTAGCTCCTACATGTCTAGTGATGCAGGGAAAATAACATTCCTCCTTATGCAACTTCATCCCTCTAGCATAGTCAGTTTTGGATTAAAGCTGTTGGACATCATCTTCTTTAAAAACAGGTCTATTTGTCTTTTCTTTGCCATATGGCAGGTAGGGGGGGGGGGGGTATATCTAACTAAGGCAGCCCAGCATTAATGAGGTTTTAAATCTCTGATGATAGTACAAACAATTGTAGTCTTTTGACCTGACTCAAACTGTAACACACACCTAAAATCAACCACTTACAAAGGCTCTGTTGCACAATCATCATGGAAGGATCTCATTTTTTAATACTCAAAACTGAAAGTGTTCCACATAGGTATAGTAACACACAGTTTGTGGTATTGCAGAAGCACGTAAACATGATTTGCACTTAGGGCACAACCATCTGCACAGACCTAAATAAGACGAAACACCTCCTGTAACCACAAACCACTCAAAGCAAACAAATATTGCGATAAGGAAGTGAGCCCCACCCAGGGCCTTTAAAAGATGCTGCAGATGCTGGTGTATGTGTGTGTGTTTGTGTGTGTGTGCGTGTGTGTGTGTGTGTGTGTCTTCAGAATTTCTTCATTTTCCTCCTAACTAACTGGAACAGCTATAGTAAGTTTTACCAGAAGTGACGTGTTAGACATTGTAATAATCTGTGTGTCTGCAGGTGTCGAGGCTGCTGGAGGCTTACGGTGTGCAGCTTGTGGGACGTTTTTTAACTAAGACAAGCAATTTTTATGATCTACCTTACTTCCATGTAAACAATATTTAATGAAAACCTGACAATGCATACAACACTGCTGCAAACTGTCATACTGATATGACAGTTTGCAGCAGTGTTTATGTTCTTCCATGCATGCAGCAAACACCTATAGAGAGCTCCAGGGATGACTCATTTTCGTAGGCCAACCAGGAAGTTAGCATCGCCCTGGTTCCCTCCACAAAAAGCCAATGGGATTTTTCAATTGGGCTTTGGATTATTGCAAAAAATAAACTTTGTTGCAAACACACGTTTATGATACTTTCACATTTTGTTCAGCAAGATAATATTCACAAATGAACACTACTTTTAGGATTTTTGAAATGTAAATGCAATCGCCAGAAGTAAAAAGCTAACGTTAGGCTATACAGAACGTTAAAAAAACAAACTACACCACGGTCGCATGAGTATACACAACGAGGCTGTAACCGCGGACGAGTCGGCGTGATGACGTTTAGCCACTTGTTAGCAACCGCCTTTTTTAAGACACATAAAGGATTCAATATTGATGGGTGGGATATTTATTGATATATTTTATGTTGCAGAACAAAACATTAAAACCTCTTCATCTTGTGTCAACCACAGACCTTATTTCAGGCATTTAACTAAAAACCCATTCAAAAAACCCATTGACTTCCAGACGAGGGAACCGGAAGTGCTAAAATGCTGACTCATTTCCGGGTTTTAGGACTCATTCATGTGGCACTCTATTAAGGTGGGAAAGATGGACAGAAAAGCATCATGGGAGTGCTCACCTTGTACACCTGACCGTAGGTTCCATTGCCAACCACCTCCACCAACTCAAAGATACCTGCTGGATCCTAGAAAGAAAATAAAAAGTGGTCAAGATAAAGGAAAGAGGAACGGGGAGAGCTGAGTCAAATAAAGAGAACAAAGCTGAGCAGAAAATGCTACATCTCTGCGAAGTCATAATGCAACAGGTTCATGCCAAACAAAACTATGATAAACAGCAGCTTCACATACTCAGTACTGTGGGCAAATGGAGAAGAACAATGCAATGCTATACTGGGATGGAGACGGAGGAAGTGGAATTGCAAATGTGGATAACATTGTGAGCTACAAGGAATGAAAACACGGCTTGAAAATGGTCTTGGCTTCACTGTCTATTAGGGGTGGGGGAAAAAATCGATTCACCTATGTACCGCGTTTTTTTGTTTTTTTTTACAATTTTGAAAATAGTTTTTTTAATGCCAGAATCGATATATTTGCTTAATTTGAGTCTATACGGAGATAGAAGGAAGTTACCGCTTTTATTGTTGTAGTCTGAGTAACGCGACGTCATATCCGTTCCGTATCCGTCAACCAAAAAAAAACAGCAGCCGGCCGCTGCCGGAGGGTAGAAAACGGCGGAGGGTCGTCGTGGATACGACCTGCACCCTCACATGTTAAATCCAGCATGGTAAACACTACACATCCAGTAAAGGATGGAAACACTTTGGGTTTCACACATTGCAGGAAAAGCAGAGCTAGACATCACGGCTAAAGCTGCATGCTAACTCTGTCATGGACAGGAAACGTTATCGTATTGCGGTAACGTGCGGTCAAGCCAGCCGTCGCTCTCATCTCTGTGGTCAAATGGGCCGACGCTAAAACTGTAGAGCACCCATATACTGACTTTTATGTTAAATGCATTCAAACGGCCCCGATGGAGCCGAACATGGATGGATAAAGAGAACGGAGCTGACGGGAGAGCTAGAGACGGACTTGGAGAAGTTAGAGGAAGTATACACGTGGGACTACGTCTGGTTTTCAAAATAAGGTGTTAACAAAGGGAACTGTATATACAAAATATATATATGGAAATAAGAATGATTGGATTATATTCACCAGAAGTATAAAACATTACATGTCCCTTATAAATTAAAAGTAAATACCACTAATTTGTGAGGGAAATGTCTTTATTCTTTGATTTATGGGTTGCTGAAAAAAATGTAGTAACTAATGCCTGACAATGACTGATATATTTAACTTCAGGACATCTCTGACTACATACATGCTGAAAATCAAACATTTCAATGTATTCATGTAGATATTTTTCAAATTAAAAGTCCCCAGAAGTGTATGATTGAACTTTTTCCCATGGTCTAGTGTTAAAAAAGTTAACAAAAATCACAATAAATCATAATATTGAATCACAATACTTGTAGTAGAATCGGCACCAAAGTATCGGGATAGTATCGGATCTGGAGATAGGTGAATCGTCCCAGCCCTGCTGACTATAGCCATATTATCACCTAAAGATATACCAAATCACATTACATGACAACAAACAGACTCGAGTCATACAGGCACACTGTCATCCCCCATGGGGATACTATTATTATAGGAGTATTACAGAAATGTTGTACTAATGACAAATGAAAGGAGACATTTTCCATAAACTAGCATAAAAACACTAGCCATTAAGTATGAGAATGATGTGCACTGGGCTCAAACAATGATGTGGCACTAACTATAATGCATTGATTTAGTTTTTCTGTCTATAAATATGCCAACACAAAGTTGAGTTGAGTTGGCTTTGACTTGTTGCATGTCAACTGTTCAGCAGGCAGCCAGAGGAGAACCCTGAGAGTGTAAACAGTGGAGCTGGTAGAGCTCTACCACACAGACACAGTGCAGCGTTACAAGGCTCTCTACACAGTAACACAGAGTTAGGACGCGGTTATAACGGTTCTTTACAAGTACATAAGAGAGTCGACGGTTAGACGAGAGGAAACTAACAACAAGTTGAGTTGTTGCTGTAAACTGGCGTTAAGTTTCCAGCAGCAGCAGCAGCACATCCTCCTGCAGAGTTGAGGCTACAGCAGCTCCTCCAGCACTTCATTAGAAAGCAACACAGCTCTGTTAAACTGTTAAACTTACTCTGAGAGCAGCCAGGTCGATGCTGTCCAGACTCCGAGTGGTGTTTTCTCTCGACATGTCTGTCAGTAAGTTAGTCAGCGGGTTGATATTAGTGGACAAGACATGGACGGACACAGTTTGTCCTCTACAGACTAACAGACTAACTATCTAACTAACTAACGGGTCTCCTCTCTCTCTCTGCTCTGCTCGGGTTCATTCTCAACTTTAGCTGGTAGCATCAAGCTACTCAGTAACAACACACACACCACGTCCGGTTAGACCTTTCAAAATAATGGCCGTTACCAGCGGACCCGTGAAGCCTTGTAGATTTGCGTTTTTAATTTGTAAATGAATGAAGAGACGAGATTAAACCGAAATCATCAGAAATATAATATAGAAAGTCACACATTTTATCAGGTGTGTTTGGAAGTTGCTCGAGCCTTTTGGAAGTTGCACTTCCTTTGTGCACATACACTATTTATTTATTTATTTATTTATTTATTTATTTATTTATATATTTACTTATTTATTTATTTACTTACTTACTTATTTATTTACTTACTTATTTATTTATTTCATTTGAATGTTTAATTGTGAAATGTACATCTTCCTGTCTCTGGTTGCATTAACTTGGTTTCACTTGACGCTCCTGAGTTTTGCTCCTGGAAAGTGTTTTTTTTTCTTTTTTTCTTAAAGCACTCAGATAACTTGACATCCAGTAAACCCTAGAAAAAAACGACGAGGAGGAACTTTAGCTTCCCTAACAACAGCCTGGTTATACAGTCCATATGCAGCTGACTGAAAAAAAATGAAACAAACATTACACAATCTCTCCACGTGTTTCTCTGTGTGTCCGTGTTCCTGCGTGTTTGTGTGGGGAGAAGTTCACAGTCCTCACGTTATTTCAAGAGAGGCTAGTCCCAGTCAGTCATCACTAATCACTAATTACAAATACATTTTCAAACTGAGTAGTAAGTAAATACATAACAGAAGTAAGTGAGAATAAATGATTATATAGTACTAAAGTTAACTATCTTAAAGGGAGATTTGTCAAGTATTTAATACTCTAATCTTATATGTATGTATACATTAATTAATCGCAAATAAATCACATTTTTTTATCTGTTCAAAATGTGACTTAAAGGGAGATTTGTCAAGTATTTAATCCTCTTATCAACATGGGAGTGGACACATATGCTGCTTTATACAAATGTATGTCTATATTTATTCCTGGAAATCAATTAACAACACAAAACAATGACAAATATTGTCCAGAAACCCTCACAGGTACTGCATTTAGCATAAAACAATATGCTCAAATCATAACATGGCAAACTGCAGCCCAACAGGCAACAACAGCTGTCAGTGTGTCAGTGTGCTGACTTGACTATGACTTGCCCCAAACTGCATGTGATTATCATAAAGTGGGCATGTCTGTAAAGGGGAGACTCGTGGGTACCCATAGAACCCATTTACATTCACATATCTGGAGGTCAGAGGTCAAGGGACCCCTTTGAAAATAGTAATGCCAATATTTCCTTGCCAAAAGTTAGCCTAAGTGTGGAGTGTTATTTAGCCTCTTTCACGACAAGCTAGTATGACATCTTCACTCTAGCTTTAAAACTGAGCCGTTACAACCTAAAAATTGCTAGTTGCGTTAATGTGTTAAAGACATTAGTGGCGTTAAAACTAATTTGTGTTAACACGTTATTATCATGTTAACTTTGACAGCCCTCATTTTTCTACATATTACTTTTTTTATCACCAGTTTTCATCTTGTTTGGAGGCAGTTTATTTTCTGTTATTTTATCATATCCTTGAACTTTTTTCAACATATATTTTGGAAACATCATGGTTCACCCAGTAAAGGTAGCTTTAAGTTGTAATAGAGCTTTTACAGCATACATTTTGCCATGTGATAGAACAGGAGTAATTAATAATATGAATTATTGCTGGATTCAAATTATGTGTCACACTTTCAGGACCATAGGCCCTTTTCACAGCAGACATTTTGACATGTCATAGCAGGGAGAACACAGGTAATTGATAAAATAAATGATGGTCCCATATCTATTTACAATGTCATAGCCATTCCAGTGAGCCAGCATGCACGATACAAGGGCCTAGGCCCACCTAAATGGAACGGGGCCATAATTAATGGTATGGATTACACCTGTGTTTACCCTGTAATGACATGTCAAAATGGCTGCTGTGAAATAGGGCATATCGATCATTCTGGTTCACTCGTTAGTGTAATTACACCTGTGCTTTTCCTGCTATGACAAAGGTCAAATCCAGCTCTGAGTCCCCTTTTCACAGCAGCCATTTTGACATGTCATTGCAGGTAAACACAGGTGTAATTGATCAAATAAATTACGGTTCCGTTCTATTTAGTGTATCATGGCCCCAGTAAGCCAGCATGCACAATACCAGGGCCCCGGCCCACCTAAATGGAACAGGGCCATAATTAATGTTATTAATGCAAAAATGGCTGCTGTGAAAATGACCAATCGTAACCACATTTTTAAAAAAATGACTGTCTGACAGTTTTATTTTTGCCAGGACAGCGCAGAAACCAGAGAACGTGATGAGAAAGTGAAGTGTCTTGCAATGTAGCAAAAAGTTTCTTCTGGCTAAATATAACAGCACCTGTTGTCTCCCGTATTTCTGTAATGTCCTGGTGCAGGCTTGACAGTGTGGAGGTTGGCATGTGAGCTAAGTGTGTGCCAGGCTTCTCCAGACTTCATACAGGTGGAAGTGGGGCTTGACTGAATAAAGATGCTGTTCCAAACTCAACAGCAGGTTCTCCAGTAATTAGTCCACACCATGTGTTAGAGCAGCCTTAGTGCTGGCTACTTACCTCAGCAACTGTCACTAACAACAGCTATGTTTCTGCATGACAAATTTGTTGGAAACATTGATTGACCCAATGCTCATCATCACCAGTGCACCAGTACCGTTAGCTGAATAAGCTAATTGTCCTGCCAATTCAAGTAAAATTACCACAACCTCCATGACATAGGTTACACATTTTTTTTTTTTTTATCCATAACTAACTGACTTGTGCTGTGTTATAGTGGGTGACAAAGTTCTGCTACAGTTTGGTCTTGAAAGTGGGATTTTGTAGTTGCTAATATGAGCTAGCTAACGTCACTAGCATTTTGTGTTCTGCTGTGTAACTTAAAGCTAGGGTTGGTAATATTGGGAAACTAGCAAGAGTACACTACATCTTAAACATTATCCAAAGCCAGCCCAGTGTTGCCAACTCTTTTCCAATGAAAGAAGCTAACGTTAGCAGCACTAGCTCCAAAAGTCAGGGAGGTAGGTAGACAGGCAGGTAGCCCGTCCAATCATTTCATATGGGCCGAATGAAATGATTGGACGGGCTTATTACAGTCTTGCAACAGCCACAAATACCGGATTTATTCTTTTTTTTGTCAGAGAATTTGATTTATTGATTGCTGTTGGAATGTAACGAGAATGTAAACAAAACTGTTTTTGAATAAGATTACCAACCCTAGCTTTAAGACTATCAGCACATAAGGTGATAGTACCATGTAACCCTAAACATAAGCCAATCACACCATCATCATGTTCCACCAACCTCGACTGATGTGTGCTCCTTTGTTGTCAAAAATCACAATACATTAGTGTTTCTTACATAATGAAACCTAACTGAGGTGAGGTAAACTGTCCAGGAACACATTTATGTTCACAATTTAGTGTCGAACACCACTTGGAACTTACTTTATAGTCTCTCTTACTTTAACTGCTCTCTTTAAGGTCACACATTTGACAGCAAAAATATGTTACTAGAAAAATATTTGTCATATTTCACCTCACATGGCAACACATCTACACACATTAGCTCTTTGTTTAGCTTTACTCATGAACTTGTGTTTTTAAGTGTAAAATATGTTGAAGAGATGGAGCTTGACATTCCAGTCTCCTGACCGAACCAGTGAATCACAGTCAGCATGGTGAAATAAGGCTCATTATGTGGTGGCACACAGTCACTGTGTCACTGTGTGTGTTGGGGACAAACAGAAAGAGTGAGACTATGCTAGAGCGGTGTGTGTCAGTGTGAGTGTAGGGGAACGAGAGAACGATGGCAAGTGACTCTCTTGCACCCTCTGCATGTGTGATTGTGTGTGTGACGAGTTAAGAGTGAGAGCGAGGAGGGGAGAGGGTGGCTGTGAGCGCGTAGTGTGTGAGTGAGAGTGTTTGTGTCGCACTGAAGAATGGTCTCTCTGTGGTCTCACACAGTGGCCCTGTTCACACCAGGGTCAGCTGCCTACACACACACACACACACACACACACACACACACACACACACACACACACACATTTGTGGACTCGTATCCAACCTAAACAAGACAACATTCTGAGAAACAATTGAATAAGAAAATTCCAGAGTGATAGAGGCAGTTTGTCTGTCTGTCTCTCCCCATCATTTCTTTCTTTCTGTGTGTGTTTCTGACTATTTGCAAACATAGAAGTATAGTATTCTGAGGAAGTTGACATTCCACTTATCTAAACCATTTCCTGAGGGCACTTGCATTCATGCACGCACATATTCATGCAGAAATAAACATGTATACAGCAGCGATAAGAGTGCCAGATACTGTATATCAGCATCAGTTCCTCAGAATCAAAGAGAAGGGGGTTTCTTATTTTGCTAGGCAAAGTTATATTTATTCAAAGTCATAGATTTGTTCATATAGGGGAGAACGGGGTTGGTCATCACATTTTTTTTACTTTAATTTTAATCTATCAGAAACTGTATCCTTAAAAGATTCCTTTTCAAAGTGTAATGGAAGCCTAAAGCGTCAAGTAGCAAAGGAGCGACCTTACTTTCCTTGAGCTTATTCTGTTCAAAAGATAGGGACTGCCAAAAATACATCTTTTGCACTTGTGACAACCATCCCCATTGTGTGGTTGTGGATTTGTCAAGTATTTAATACTCTTATCAACATGGGATTGGGCAAATATGCTGCTTTATGCAAATGTATGTATATATTTATTATTGGAAATCAATTAACAACACAAAACAATGACAAATATTGTGCAGAAACCCTCACAGGTACTGCATTTAGCATAAAAGATATGCTCAAATCATAAAATGGCAAACTGCAGCCCAACAGGCAACAACAGCTGTCAGTGTGTCAGTGTGCTGACTTGACTATGACTTGCCCCAAACTGCATGTGATTATCATAAAGTGGGCATGTGTGTAAAGGGGAGACTCGTGGGTACCCATAGAACCCATTTTCATTCACATATCTTAAGGTCAGAGGTCAAGGGAGCTTTGAAAAGGGCAATGCCAGTTTTTCCTCGCCAATATTTGGGCTAAGTTTGGAGCATTTCTTTAGCTTTAAAACTGAGCCCACTACAAACTCCGAAAGAATAGCGGCCGGGCCCGACGTTGGTGTTATTATTGCGATAACTTTAACAGCCCTAGTACCAATGTATTTTAACAGCTCCCTCTAGAGAGCGAGATCTTACAAATGTGACAACCAACCCTATTCTCCCCTACAATGAAAAAAAAAAAAAAAAAGTAAATGTCATATTCAAGACATTAAGAAAACCTGTTCACAATAAGCATGCAAAAAGAACACATGGAAACTGTTAATGGGAGACAGTATTCACTAAAAAGGGACAGCAAAAAGAGAAGTTACTTAAAAAGCAAACTTCTGACAAGAGACTGAACATAATCTCAGATCCTCAGGAAGGCAGATCCCGCAACTGGGAACATAAGAACAAAAGCAACTTCCCCAGACTTTGAATTGATGCTCAGGACAGTAAAAACATCAGTGTCAGATCACATGAGAGGTAGTTGTCAATGGGACCCTTTTCTACATACTGGACAAACAAAAAAATAGTTCAAAAATGCTCATGAGAAAGTCACATTTCAAGCCAATTTCTTCAGTACACTTAAAGCTAGGGTAGGTAATGTTTAGCAATCAATAAATCAAATGCTCTGACAAAAAAAGGAAAGAAAATCTGGTATCTGTGGCTGTCGCAGGACTGTAATAATCCTAGCAGGCTACCTGTCGTTGGAGGTGTGCGATATGACGATATTAGATCGTGAACGATTCAAATGTCTCTACGATCTGCCTTTACAGTGAGATTGTACACACTACAAAATACTGGGTCAAGTTACTAACCCAGTTTCAGGGTATGTGGGATTTGGGTGTTTCAATTGGGTTGTTCTCTGATGCGGAAGGAATAATGACTCACATATTGGTTTATATAGCAAACCTCACTGACCCAATACACAGGTGGCTGGTTTGTTTTGACCCACCCCTGGGGTCACTATTCCCGCCATAGCCCTCTGCCATCTTTGTTCGTGAACCGCCCCTGTATTGGCTGGGCTGTGGATGGATGGATGGATGAGAACCGTCTGCTGAAGGTACGTTAATTTGCACTATTTAGTGTTTAAATGTAACGTTTGTAGAGTTGAACTGTATTGTTTTTTTTTCCACTAGTAAGGCTAACTTTGTTTACAAAGCTAGTTACGTTAACTAAGTTACAACGTTATTGAAATAGCTTTGCGATAAATGCCGTTAATCACATAGCATCGTAAGCTAGCTAACGTTTGCTTTAATGTTAAGCCGACACTGACTCAGAAACGTTAACGTTATATCGTTAACGTTATATCGTTAAAGTTGGGCTTTCTACTCGTGTTCACCGGTAAGTTGACATTGAATTAACCAAACTCTTTCTACTTTACTTTAGCTACGTACGTAAACGTTACTGGTAACGTTAAAATTTTAACGCCACATAACTGTTGGATTAGCTAGTTGGTAACGTTAGCTAACCCATT
>CAKALU010042851.1:0-32166 GCA_916700995.1 Hozukius guyotensis
GGGGGGGTGGTGGGGGTGGCGGGTGAGAGGAGGTCTCTGAAAATCAGCAGAGGCTGGAGAAGAGAGAAGAGGCAGCATCGCGGCTGAGGTGAAGGGGTTTTTGGAGAGTGGGCACAATAGCCTATCACAGACAACCTGCCGCTGCAACAATCACACTGGTGGAGAATGGAGAGATGCGATGGCGCTCAGCGAGACAGAAACGTATAAAACTCTCCAGCCAGCCCTATTATACCCACTGTAATAAAGCCCAATAGTCTGATAGCGCCTCTCCTCTCACTTTCAAGCTATAAAAGTCACCACTGAATGCTGCAACCGCTGCAGGAAATTTATGTCACGCTGTTTATTTGTCCTTCCACTCACTTGGTAAAGAATTGGCTCCCTTTTAATGCTGTTTGAATCCATGGTGGTTGAAGTCAGAGGCGGATTTTTTCTTCTTCTCTGAAAAAAGAAAATTGTACGTATCAGTTGATTGTGTATCTGCAGACTGAATATACAACATTATTACATTATGTCGGAAAGCATGTCCTGGACATTACAAATAGCTCAACAACATTTGACCTGTTGTCTTGATAAATGTAAAATGATGTAGTAGTATGATGTAGTATGATGCTCCACAGCACTAATTCCATCAGTCCAACACGTCCACTCTCTCACTTTCCCTTTATAACCAAAAGTATGTTTTCATTTACTTTTTCCTTTTCCCTTCCGTGTTACTTTTTTTTTTTAGTGTGGTTAAATTACAGTGAACAAAAACTCAACACTTCCTGCACTGATGTTTCACATTAGAAGCCTCTCAGTGACTCAAATGGCATAATTGATCCTGTTCCAAGTAGGCATGGAAGCAGAAATAATCATGTGAGTTATTATTGTACAGATACTTTCATCTCTCTTCTATGTATTTTACCCAGCTTTGTTTTTGCTGGCCACTGTTATTTGAGAGTCGACCATACCAGCTTTTATTTCAGAATTTATGGTAGTCACTAGCTAAAGCTGTGTTTTTTTTTAGATTTGTAGCATCATACAGACTATATAAGACACCACATACATAGGGGCGGACTCACAGTCATCCACAAATGCTATAGCCTTGCAGTCAGAAAGGAGTTGCTGCTTGAACTGGGCTATTACTCACTGGTACAGAAAACTAAGACGTGAAATTTTTGTCCACCCATGCATGTGCTAGAGCCAAAGTCAGTGGACCAGCAAATTTATCAGGATTCATATTCTAATAACTGCATGTGAGAATAAAATTTCATGACAATTAATCCAATTGTTTTTGAGATTTTTAAATCTGTACCAAAGTTTTAGACCAACTGACATAGATCTCTGCTGTCCTGCCAGTTGGAGGACAGTTGGTGCAGTGGTTAGCACTGTCGCCTCACTCCGGCTTCCACCCGCAGTCCAAAGACATGCAGGTCAGGTTAATTGGCAACTCTAAATCGGCTTGAATGTGAGCATGTTGTCCGTCTCTTCTATGTCTCAACTGGTCCTGTACGATGGACATCCTGCACCATCAGGACCCACGTGGGGAAATCAAATTCCAGTGACTGACAGAAGTTTTTATGCAGCACTTTAATGCTTCTGATGTGTATATTTTATGTTCCTCGGTGTTAATAACTAATTATTAGCATTATTAGTTTTATTAGACTGCAAATCGACCACATGTTACGAGTAATGACTAACAGGTAGAGACAGGACTGTACATAAGCTCCCAGATGACTGGTGCGAACGTCGGGGAGCGCACGGACACGCGCATGAGGTGTCTTGTAGCCTTCAGTAATGATTCTGTGCTTATTACTGTGAGCACAGCAGTCTTAGCAGCTTTTGACCTATTAATCAAGCAAAATACGTGCACGCTGACGTGCACATGTGTTACCACGGTTACCAAATGATATATACATGGCCTTATGCAATTATTAGATCGCTTCCTGAACAGATTTCATGATCAGCAGACGGATTTATTAGTAGCTTTTGATATCATGCTACAATGACATACAGTATCTGCTATCGTAAAATCCTGCAGTTGGTTCATTTGCTTTCACACCAACTGCACCAGAGTCTGCTTAGAAGCACACCGACTGTTGTTTAACAGGGCAAACGGACCTCAGTTTGTTTTAACTGAACCAAACAAGTTAGGTGTGAACGCGCTCTTAAAGGATAGGTTTACATTTTTCCCTCTTTGTGCTCCCATAGGAATATTTTCTTGCTGTGCCGAGGCAGAGAGACAGTAACACAAAGTGGGAATTTGGTACTAAGAAGACTAACTTTAGAAGACTTGATTTGTCTGACTCATATTAGCCTCAGCTGAACTTTGGACCCCATCACTTACACTGAAGTTACTTTTAAGAAGTGATTTCTTTGCAGCCAAAATCGGACAGGTGGAAGAATTAGAGCCATAATCATTTCAATGTACACATGAACATGTACGCAAGTATTGTACTGAAATAGTCTTGAAAAAATGTGAACATATCCTTTAATGACACTGGTGATCACCAGCGTCACCATCAGGTCAACTTCTTAATGTATCCAGTTCTTAAGTTTTATAACCAAATACCTGCAAAACTAATGACATTGCTATCAGCCTCATCTGAAGGCTACTTTGTGTTTAGTGCTAATTACCAAATGTTAGCATGCTAACATGTTAAAGGTCCCATATTATAAAAAAGTGAGATTTCATGTTTTTTTATTAGAAAGCAGGCTTAAGTCCTATATAAATACTGTCAAAGTATCGAAACACTTAATCCACAGGGAAATACACACAGCTGAAACAAGCTGTCAGGATTTCTGCCCATTCGTGATGTCACAAATATACAATATCTAGACCCTTGACATAATTTTAAACGTAAACTTTCTAAATGTGTCCCAGTTTATTCCTGGTTGCAGTGTATGTGAATTTCATCAGCTGACAGGAAGTACACATGGACCCAAGCTGTTGCCTAGCAACGCAATTCTGTTGCAATTCCGTCAAAATGCGCTAAAACGGAGCGTTTCAGACAGAGGGTAAATACAGGCATATTCAGGCTGACAGTATGAGGAAAATAAAGTTTTTTTTTTAACATTACAGCATGTTAATATGTTCTAGTACAAAACATAAAATACAAGTATGAACCTGAAAATTAGCATAATATGGGACCTTTAAACTCAGATGGTGACCATGGCAAACGTTGTACCTGCTGAACATCAGCATGCTAACATTGGCGTTGTGAGCATGTTAGCACGCTGATGTGAGCATTTCGCTCAAAGCATTGCCGTGCCGAGTCCTGAGTAGCTTGTGTGGTCATCCTTTTGATTCAGTCCAATTATATTGTTCAGCATCTCTCTCCGTCCCCTCGATCTTTCTGTGACGCTCTCTCAAGTCATGTGTGAAGGTTTTTTTGTGAAGTGTTTTCTCTGCCTGCACACACTGCTTTGCAATTAGTATTTCACCACCATGATGTGTTTCTTTTAACTCTCCTTTAGATACCTGCTACATGTGCAAGCACAGATATCATAGAACAGCATAATGTGTTTGATAATCAGTTAATGTTGGGTGCAGAATTTATTGCTCCGATCATTAATTAGAGTTTCCTCAGGGTCACTGCTACATGTGTTCCGGGCTCTGCTGTAATTATACCCAGCCTCACAATAAAAAAATGCACAGAAATTAAATGCAAATTCAAATAAAAAAGGACATTTTCTTAGGTTGTTTTTCATCTGCAGACACAAATTGGTCTTGAGTGTTTAAACCTGCTGGTTGCTTGTTTCAAGAGAATGACATCTGTAATCAAATTGAAACACACTGGTCACCAGAGCACACCTTGAGTAGAGAATATCTAAAAGGACAGATGGTGTAAGCCCCAGAGCGTCCATATTGGTTTGTTGTTGAGAAGCCGATGGAGTCCTTGACGTTTTGAGGGAAGAATGCAACCCATCTTGATAAACACACCCGTAAAACTCAATATCAATCAGTGTCACTTTGACCTGCAAAATATTCCCTTCAACACAGCTGTGGCTTTGTGGTTGGAGGACAGACGCACATGAATAGCCTTCTCTTAGGCAACGCTGATTGGCCACTTAAGAAGAAAATGAGACGTCCCTTTCAAACATAATGGTAATAGTGCATCAGTATATAGGAGCTGTGTGTGACTGTACCGCTCTGATGAAGTAAAACTGGGGAAAAAACACTTTATGCAGGCAGGATGGCTGATATGTTGGCTGGGCTATCATAGGTCTAATCAGCAAGGATCTCGCATCTGTCTACTGATAATTCATAGAATACAAACACACACACACACACACACACACACAGCACCGAGCTTGTGAAAACATGAACACACTTGAGAAGTAAAAGAGGAGCTAAATTGACCCTTTGCTAAGCCCTGCCTCCCTTAGATAGCTACTGTTGCTATGGCTGTCAAGCTTTCCATTCTAGCATAGCACACAATGCAGTCTACAATATGCCAGAGGTGTGGACTGGAGTCACATGACTTGGAGTCAGACTCGAGTCACACATTTAATGACTTTAAACGTGACGTAATTCATTACCATGGCAACCAGATTGCATCGGTTATCAACCCAGTTTAGATGAAACCAGTTTAGATGAATTTACTGTTTATCAGACAACAGATGAGACAAGAAAAAGCTCAACACAACGACTCTCTCACTCGCTCTCTTCTTCACCGTCCCCTCCTGGCGAGGCGGCCGTCTGGCTGCTGCTGCACCGAAGGATGGATAGACATGTTGCCGATGTCCGCTGTTTGAAATGCAGTTTTCGGGACATTTTAGAGGAGCGCCGTCCACCAGTACAGGCCTCCTCCCTCTCCTCTCCTCCCAGCGCCGACACCGCAACGGGCTGCACTGTGATTCGTTTATTTCTCTAACGGGACTTTTTCTCTTGTTTTCTTGCGGGCCGAAAGTTGTTTCGCTCTCCGTCGTTCGGAACTGTTAGAGGCCCGCAATCCTCCGGTATCGGCTGCTTTCCGTTAATTTATCTCCAGCAGGAAGAGACGGTAAAGAAGAGAGCGAGTGAGAGAGACAGTCAGTGTGTTAATTCTGCCGGTGGGATTTTGTTGATTGCACCCGTTCTCGACATACACAAATGCTCTTGTGAAAATAAACAACACACTAAACGAAGGTGGAGGAAAATAAAAATAGAATGAAAACTCTCAGTTAGCTAATGCAACAACTTGGGCTAGTTAACTACACCTAACTAGTTAACTAACTAGAAAGACTAACTGACAGACAGATAAACAGATTTATCGGTTTGCTGCTGTTCAGACTCAAATGATCGATCATGAGTGCTCCTGCAGCTTGGAGGATAACGTCTGACCTGCAGCTTCTACTATAGTCATACGTCATATTCCCATTTTAGCAAGAACCTTCTTTTTTTTAACTTTGAACACAAAATTAAGTTATTTGGCAAACAGTGTGGCTAATCAACTTAGTCAGGAAATGACTGAAATAAATATGGAATATATAGAAATGACAAAATACACTGGAGGGGGGCTTGAATAAACACAATAGTGCTATACCTGATATATGTATCAAGTGTGAAAAGGAAAAAAGGTACACTTTTCCACTGTCTTTGGCAGTGTACGGATCAAAAACAATTCTGGGAAGCAGTGGGAGAGTGCATCCAGGACATATTATCCATTCAAGTACCTTTTGACCCAAAGCTCTTCTTACTAGGTTTATATCCAGCTAATCATAACATCAGAAGGAGACAACACTTCTTTTTTTTTAGAAATAGATCTCTTATTGACCAAAAGAGTTATTGCACTATCATGGAAAAAGGTTGGTAGGCCAAGGTATGAGTAAATGGATTTCAGAATTATCTACGACTCTGCCCTTAGAAAAAAATACATATGCTGTCAGGGGTAAGCAATCACTCTTTCACAACATCTGGGGTCCCTTCATATGTTATCTGGAGAGGACAGACTTTGCACATATGATGGAAGCACCTGGGGATGGACTGTAAGTAGTCCTCTGCAACGTCCAAGTCCGTTTTTTTTATTTAAGATGTACTGAGATATATCACGCTATTATGATCCTCAACCAATACATAGTTTTTATTTTTTTTATTTATAGTTTTTATTTTAATAACATAATTAATTATTTTAATAACAGATTATTTAATATCATGTTATGTAATATATGATGTTATGAAATATGCTAGCACTAACACCACTAACTTTATATCCCTAGTATTGTAGGTTAATCACTGAATTGCACATATGCTTCTACTATTCGTTTCACTGCACAGTGTACTAAAAACACACAGATATTAATTTCACAATGAATTAAATAAAAACAGAGAAAGTCAGCTGGAAAGACAGAACGTTTAGAATTTTTGCTTTTCAATTAATACATTTTCAAAATCAACTAATCAATGAAATCACCTAATTGTACACACAGTATATTTAAATATAAATGATATGCTGTAATGGTATAGTTATTATTATTAATTCAGCAATAAGTGGACTGTCACCTCACATATAACATAAATACTGAAATAACATCATCAGGGGGGAAATATTCATCTATATCCATTCATGTTTGGTAATAGCCACATCACTGACCATGCAATATGTCAAACAATATGTTTTGCACACATCAGGAAATCTGAAGCCATCACTGCAGACAAGAGCAGACGAGAGACTCAGCATCTGTTGTAGAATAATCTACATGAGAAAAGACCACTGCAGTCCACCCCCTTTCCACCCCCCCTCTGCTCTCCACCCCTCCCTGTTGGCTGACAGAGGACTCCACCTGAATGACATTTACAAATTACCCGGCCCAGAGTGCTCGGTCCCCTGACCCGTGAGCCTCTGCTCAGCACCCGGAGAGACTCGCCAGCGTTTTGTCATATAATTACTGCAAATCCCCTGAAAGTAGACCCCCTCCACCCACCTTCCACCAGCATCTCTCACACACACACAGACACACACACACCACATTCCCTCCCCTAGATGTGTGTGGACAGATGCATGTAGGTGCATAAGAACAAACTTGCAGAGCTGAATGCAAATATGTGATGAGCTGCTGTCTGCAACTCTAACTTTGGCACAATATGTACAGACAGTTGAACACAATCACATCAACTGATATTTTAACATATTTTTTGTGGCAGAAGAAGAAGAAGAAGAA
Organism: Hozukius guyotensis; assembly: GCA_916700995.1. Taxonomy (NCBI): domain Eukaryota; kingdom Metazoa; phylum Chordata; class Actinopteri; order Perciformes; family Sebastidae; genus Hozukius; species Hozukius guyotensis. The sequence goes on from CAKALU010042851.1 coordinate 7,123, forward strand.
GAAGAAGAAAAAGGAATCAGCCGTAAGACAGTGGTGTATGAGAAATGATTTGTGTCGTGTTTGGGAGAATTGGGTATTCACCGCGTCGCAAAACTGTGCGACGAAATAAAATGAAACGAGATTACACAAAAAACTATTACAACGAGCATAATGCACCGAGGAACAAGTTACAAAACATTTGATTTGATTCACTGGACACTGTTTTTGGGCCACTGACATTCCCATTGTAAAATTCAATGGAAATGCAAAGAAGAATCTCGTAAAAGGTTCTCACGGTTCAGGTCATGGAAAGTCAACACCTTTTCACTCCCAACTCGTCGAATACCGACTGGTCAGTGGCCCTACGCTTCAAACTATGATGCTCTAGGTACTCCTCTAGCGTCAGTTTTGGACGTGTCAGGGACGGTGCGTCAAGTTTCTGCTCATTACATACATACAGCTTCTTTTCAAAACAAACATACCAACGTTAACTTCGTTTTTAGGTTTACTTATGCAACGGAACTACGTGGTTAAGTTTAGGAAAAGATTGTGGTTTGGGTTAAAATAAGTACGTTTCTTTTACGTAAAATAACTACGCTTGTTACATAACTAGTGTTAATAATGTCCGGAAGTTACGTAACAAAACTACAGTACAGTACAATAAGTAAACTTTGACTTGGTTTCACACTTACTGTGTTTTGTTTGACCCGTCCATTCTCCACTCCCACCCGCCCTACTCGCTACTTAAACTACGTCAGTTGCTCTGACCGTCTAATAATGACAGGAATGGGTTTACATTAGAGTTAGTTGAAAGCCCGGTGCATCCCATACAGACACTAAAGGGGCACTGACTAAGCTACGTTTTTTTCAATCCAATACTTGAAAATGTGTTAGCCCTGTAACAGACTAGCCAACTGTCCAGGGTGTACACCACCTCTCATTTCACTGTGACCCTGAACAGGATAAAAAGGTGACAAACGTGGATGGATGGATGCTTTAAAGTGATCATACTATACTTGGATTTCGTATAGTCTAAACTCTTACTCAGCATTAGTAAATATGCCATACGTGATTCATCAGCAGAGAAATGTCACAACAACTTTATAAGGTTGTGATGTGTCACTGTTGTTCATTATCTCAGTTTGCCTCGTGAACAAATCACACCTAACAAGTGTTTTCGTGAAAAAAGAAGCAGCGAGGAACACGTCATGAATCTTAACAAAACTAAGTAACTAAATTAAGGATTTGCAGTGCTGACCATCATTTCTATTAGTAATAATAATAATGTTGTACTCATTAAGTCAATTCCTGAGATCTGAAAATATGGCAGGGTAAGAAACACCATCAGTCAGGCGATCATGGTGTAAACAAACCCCCAGATTAGTCAAATGTATTAGCAAGAGAAAACTGAGACAAACGGTCAAATTATTACCCGAAATGTCTGTTGGAAGCATTCATCACAGTTTACAGACAAACGAAAAACAAGCTAGAGATGGGCGGATCGGCTCTGACGTCATCCGAATCGACATGTACGCATATATCATCCAACCGCCAGCAAATTATTTTCTCCAATTTAGAGACCCGTACCGGTCCCTGTGAGACACATTGACTTTACTTGGGCACCCAGGAATATTATTATTATTATAATTAAAACTGCAATCCGCACATCACTTCTGTGTGCACTTACATTTCCGACGCTTTGGGTGCACTCACTTTAAAGGAAAGGGTATGCTTGGAACAAACTAGTTCATACAAAGGGTTGTCTCATGGCGAAAGTGTTTTCCGACAGTTCCGAATAGCCACACTTTAAGGTTGGGGGGCAAAAAAGCATGTCGTCATAGAGAAGGGCAAGACACAATGAATCATACACATGGGGATAATGCCGCTTACAGTCTTCTTCTTCTGGGGCATTCATGTTGTTACAGTCGGTGGTACATATGAAAAATGACAGAAGTAGTTGTGTGAAGAATTAAAACAAAGACAACTGATAATTATGGTCCTTACAAAGCAAGGAATCAGCTTTACATTAGAAGTGATGCATCTGTGACCAGTCACATCATTTTTATGACCCCCCCCCCCTTCCTCCTTTAGTATCTCTCCTCCTCTCCCTCGCTGCGTGTGCTCAGGAGCATATGCGTCTGTGATGTTTGCTTGTTGCCGGCTCTTTCTATCTCGTCCCTTGATTGCACACGAGGAAGGAAATGAAAAGGATGATCTAATTGAACAACTTTAAAGCACGTGGGTCCATTTCATGTAGTCTTTTGGAACGGCCCTCATTTCGCCGTTGTTACCCAGCCGAGCGTGTCTGTGCTGAAGGTCAGCTGTCTGCCTCCGACAACATGCACAAAATGTAAAATCAGGCTCTATCCCCTCACTCCCTCTCCTCCCTTCCTCCCTTCCTTCCTTCCCTCGGCGTCTCACCCATCTTTCTTCTCTTCTCAAGCACTGATCCCAGGCCTAATCCAAGCACAAACACATCCACAGACAGCTGGGTTTGAGTGTGTGTGTGTTCGTGTCATGGTTGGATCATTGTGTATTTTTGGAAGCAGGTATGAATATTTTTGGTTTAGCCAATATTTTTGCGCTTATATGTAATGTATGTTAATCGATTTTTTCTGAAAGACATTCATATTTTGCATGATGTTTGCATTGTTCCTTTGTTTTAATTATTTGAGTTGAGCCACTGGAGTTTCACACGTCATCTTTTCCTTCGCGAGGGTCCAACCAGATGAAGCCCGCATGCCTTCTGATGTCACCATCTGTGTTGACTATAGTTATTGAGAAGAGAAGGTGTGAAGGGGTTTGCGGTTGAGTCAGGTACATCTGCTGCAGCTTTCACATCCTCATCCAACTCTCTCTCTCATTCTGTCTCCCCCTCAGCTCTCCGTGTCTGTCCCAGTCTGTGTCTCTCTGCCATCCCCCCTCCGCCTAGTATTTAAGTCTATTCACCATCTCTTTGAATGAGATCTCCCGCCAGAGAGAGTAAACAATATCTGGCAGGGAGACAGAGAGGCATACAGAATAGAGGATTCACTCGCTTCTATTAGCATCTTGTCTATCTTAAGCTTCGGGTTCTACTTTCCGCAAGGACGGTCGCACAGACGTGAGCTGACGTGGAATCGTGACGAGGAAACGTTTGGATCTTTTCCATACAGGTTGGCGGCAAAACCAACATTTTCAAAGCTTCTCAAAGTTCTTCATTTTCTCCGACCATCCCCGTTGGTTAGAAAAATTTGAATGTGCGCGGACAGGCAAAAAACGGCTGCACGAAGGGCCGTTTCCGATCGTGTGAAGTCAGTTGGCTGTACAGACCAAGCCCACAGGAAGTGCGAAGGTCGTCGATCCCAACTTTCGTAGTGGCCAAACGGCGGTACTGTAACTTCCGTGTCAGTCACGTGATACCGTTGGGCCCAAAAATACTTTTTCCCATAGACTTATATTGGGAAAGAGATGTCTAACTCAGCGGATAATTGTTTTTGAGGGGAATCAACTTCCCAGTACGAACATTTTTTAAAGTTGTAAAACGCACTAATAGCTGAATCTAGAGTTATTTCCCTTCCTCCGTTCATGTGAGTGAGACCCAGACCGAGGCTATAGCGCGAGCTGTGACGGCGTCATGACGTTGGGACCCCGTGACCGAGTCATGTGACCGAACGGACGCTACTGCGCATGTCCCAGTTGCCCAAGATCCGCCAAGATCCGGGTACTATTCCAGACGGAAGTCGAGCCATTTAGACTTCATGCAGCAATGAGCAACTTTCATAGGAATGACCGGGGCCCCGCCTCCAATGCTGTATCCAGTTCTTTTAATACATCCATGGTACAGACACTCGCGACCCTTGCAAATGCGCTAAGCATAAATCACGCTTTAGAGGGGAACAGAGAGAGGAGGATGTTGAGGTAGACTACCCACAGCTGACAGCCTCTCCTCTGCTCACAGCCGTAGGGGTCAAGGGCCCGGAGTCCCTCATTTTTTCTGCCTATGCATTTCAACTTATTATCACCCACGACGGGAACACGACTCTCCAAGTAGAGCGTCAAAAGTTGTCAACTCTCATATCCTCCTCAGTTTGCATGTCTTTAAATTTCTTTCCATTCCTCTCAAGTAGTGCAAAAAAAAACTTCAGATCATGAGTTTACAACGGCTCGCTCTTCAATTCACAGAGACGACTCTCCGGCTCTCATGAGCATGTGTGAACTCTCCGTTATCTGGAGCTCGTTTCATTTCACGATACTTTTTGAACGTGTTTTCTTTTCTTTCTTTTTTTTTTAATGCTTAGATTTAAGTAAGCCTTTGATCTATTTATGTTCTCACTCAAACACTCTCCTCGCTCCTAAAGATGAAATACTTGAAAGCAGCGCAGCCAACTAACTCCATTATTTGTTTTACATCAAAAGTTTCATTAATTATTCCATTAGCTGAAAGGCAAGGGGCTGCTGGGAGAATGAGACAGAAACACAGTGCATGTAAGAGAAGATTTTGAAGGAACGAGCTGCTGCCGTTTTTTTTTTTCTTTCTGAAGGAGGTACGAAGGTGAGCTGCAGGGCGAGAAACTACAATTTGACCGATGTGTTTTCAAGGCTATATGATATTAGAACTCAGAAAAGCAGAAATCCTCCACAGGGCCAGTTGGGTTTTGGACAAAGCATAATGTTACAGCATGCCATTTTTTTCTTGCAAACTAAAATTCAGATCTATACCCACTTAAAACGCTTTTAAAATTTATTTCACCATTTTCACTGAACGACATACATATTTTGCCGGTGCTTGCTCATCAATGATAATATTTGTAATTTCCCTTTGACAGATTGCGGATATTTTGTGCCGATATCTAATAATATAGATTTTGGTATGTACATTTTGGATCCTTTCCCAAAAGTGTCACATAAAAATACATGTTGTCTTTGAGAGAGGATAATGATTTAGCATTACTCTGCTGTAGCACTGTCATACTCATGATGGCAAAAAACCCAAAAGGATCAAAATCAGTGCAGATCCACGCATCCTTCTTCCTTGTCAAAACCTGGCACCTGTATTACCCGCAATGCAACTCGGGCGCCGGCCAGAGATTCAGGTGTGTTATGCTAGTAGCAGCTAATGTGTCGAGCAGAGCCTTATAATAGAAGCGGGCCAAAACTCCAGATTATTTTTAATTTTCTATTTGTAGTCTTCAACCGACACTGACTCAAGTGACATCACTTGAGGAAATTTTTCAGATTTTTCAGTTGAATTAGTTCAGGTTTAGGTTAAGTGCAGTATTGATAAATTCTATTAAAACCCACTGAAGTGCATTTATATCCCTCAGCTGCCTTTATTTTAATACAACGACAATATCAGCCTCATATATGGGTAAACTGGTATATTGGTGTGGCTATGAGAGAGAAGAGAGAGTAGTTGTGATCCAGGGAAGGGAATAAAAAAGAGAAACACGGTGGTGACAGGCGAGGTCGAACAGAGGAGGAAAATCTAATATGAAAATGAAAATGTAAATGTGTTGAGGGAAGGGGTGGGGGTGTTGAGGAAGGGGGGGTAGTGGTTAGCTGTTTTTCAAGCTGGCCCTAATCTTCCCTCGGCGGGGCCCAGATAGCGATCGCTAACAGGAGGCCGGCGCCGGGGCTCCTTTGAAATGCAGAGCGGCTCGGTGTGTAAATTGGAGGCGCCCCGGCAGTGCCGGCAGATGACACGTGGCACTCGCGACCCTCAGCGCCCGTCCAGGGGCCACAACGCCACAAAGGTAAATCTTGCACATCAGACAATTTCATTTTCAGCACAGAGGGGACAAATAGCACAATACCTGGATCCTTTCAGATGATAATGTCCCCCCAAGAGGCGGATCATCATTTAGATTTTCTTACTTTGTCCCTCTCTGGGCTGACATGTAAACTCAAGCCTGATGAACAGCAAGTTTGGCATGTGTCTCTGTTTTTTTTTTTTTTGGCACTTTCTTTGACGTGCATTGCAATTATGAGCCCATTAGATCCATAGATGAACTTTACTTGCAACATAGTCTTCACATCAGCAGTAGAAGAAGTATACAGATCCTTGAACTGGTGACATTGCAGTTCATGGTCAACATCTTAACCCTGAGGCCATGGAGGCACCCTGCTATGATTCAAAAAATACTTTATTAGTAGTACTACATAATATTAACAGTAAAATATACTTAATATTCCTTAGTATTTATATGAAATCAAACCCAGTTTTTGATATGGGCCACCTTCTCTCAAAATGCATTTCATCATTGGGTCACACATACACAATATTGTTGAATGTCTTCTTTAGTCATCTTTGATAAAACATAACACAATCACAGACTAGAAGTGGACATTGTCACCAATTGGTTTGTGGATTACGGTTTTGAAGCCTCAAGTTCGGCGTTTTGGCCGTCGCCATCTTGGTTTTTTGGAACCAGAAGTGACACGAGAGGGTGGAGCTCAGTACAACCGAATGCTGAACAAGACATTTTTAGGCGACCAAAATGTTACAATCAACTCTCATGAATTGAAATCACACTGTGAAAGGGTTAAAGTTTTTAGACGAAAACACAGACAACGCCCACACAGGACAACGCCGTGGTAACGACCTGTCAATCACAAGGTAGCCACGCCCTAAAGCATACCCTGCTTTATGGTCTATTTGACTCTAAGTAGGACTATAATTTACTAAATGAACATCATGCTGTATTGAAGAAGACTTGAAACTAGCGATTGAGACCATAAACTCATGTTTACAATGTTTGCTGTGGTAATAAACCAAATGAGAAATAGGCTCATTTTCTCATAGACTTCTATACAATCTGACTTCTTTTTGCAACCAGAGGAGTCGCCCCCTGGTGGCTGTTAGAAAGAATGCAAGTTTAAGGGACTTCCGCATTGGCTTCACTTTTCAGAACTGGAGGTTCATGTTGGACACGATGAATTCTCTAAGCCCACAGTTTGTGTGGATGCACAAATCAAACCAGGATTGAAATCTTAAGGATTCAAACTTTAAAGTGCAACAAACACCAGATGAATCAAACATTCAGAAGAAGTACAGTAGCCTAGAATCTTGTACCTTTTTCATTCTTCTAAACTTTTTGTTGAATGTTATGAAGCTATTTTTCCCTCATTTTATTTTCCCCTCACCCCCAAAAAGAGGAAGTGGAAAGCCAATAGCGCTTCTCTCTTGCATTTCCATGCTATCAACAAACTATAATCCACAGCCTTCTCCCACTTTGTCTCCACCCCTCCATCCTTTGTTCCACTGCGGCTGCTGGCCCTGCTGTGGCCCGCTGTCTAGACGAGGATACAACTGCGGCTGTTCCGCCAACTTACCAAACCAAGCTCAGCTTCCCATGTTCCTCCACTCTCAACCTCCTTCTTAGTCAGTCTATTACATGGCAACTCATGTTCCAACACATGTTCCTCAGCTTTCTGCGCTTCATTGTATTTCACACTGGCTTACGCCGACTATAATCGCTTGACGCTAACTGTCATGAAGCTGCCTCATATTGAGCAGGTCCGTGAAAATAATATCTAGTGATTTTCCCTCTCTTGGCTTATGTAATTGGTTCACCCACCATGTGCAAAAGATAGCGATGGACGCGCTTATCTAATACTGGACAGTGAATGGAAAGAATCCTCTTCTGGTGAAGATGGAAGAGGAGCTAAAGTCCCATGTAGCATGAGAGCTATAACAGCATCAAAACTCTGCAAATCTGTCTTTAAATGCAACCAACACACATGGCTGGAAAGAAAAAAAAAGAAGTACAACTGGTGACAGTGTGATAAAAAAGAACGCCTAAATATTTTAGCATGGATACTAACATGACTGGCAGCACTATGAAGTATGCTAACAGGGATCTAGCTTGGACCTGAGCCCCCTCCTCCCTCATCTCCACAGTCCCTTATTCCAGCACTACCTGCGGCCCTGCATATAGATGTAAAGTGACACAGTGATTGTGTGCGGGGGCCCCGGCCATGCTCAGATGAGGGTGTCACTTCTGCCTAGCCTGATTGCCACATTCGGCGGGCACGGCGGCAAGGAGTTAAATTGAGGGAGAAAAGGTCAGGAGCCAGTGGTCATCTGCTCTCCCTCTCTCTCCCCCAAATTACTTGTCCTCTAGGAGGGGAATGAAAACAGACAGGGCCCGGCCCGGGCACCTGGAGCCTGGGAGATGATCCGCGGGGCCGGCGAGCCACCGGGAGAGGAATGTGAACGAGGGATGGGCGTGAAAAATAAAAGAAGTGGGGGCAGGGGATCAGGTGTGTGTGTGAATGAAAGAGAGGAGCTGGTAAAGGTGTCACACTCAGACGAGTGCACAAAGCAGGCGTAGCGTGCTGTAGGAAAATGACAGAAGGTCAAGGCAAGAGTAAAGTCCCAAAGATAGCGCTGGAGCCTCTAGTTTCATTTCAGCTGTGTGCTTTTGGCAGAATCTGCGCTGCAAATCACAATCTATGGCAAGCAAATTCAACTCTGTTTCCATACTTCACGAGGAAAACAGAAAATAATTGTTGGTTGAAGGAAAGATTCTTTTTTTAAAAGTCTTTCTTAATTTTTATACTCACATGCTGTATGTACATTGAAAGACTCCATTGTATAAAGTGGGGGACTATAATAAGCCTGTTCTGACAACAAACCAACTCACAACAAATACAAAATGTCATACTAACTCTGGAAGATACCCATGGCATGTCATTCTCATTGCAGTATCAGTTTGATACGACACATTTATTAATTTCTCTGTCCTCCTCCTCCATCTAACATCAGCAGAGGCCAACAGTCCTACAATATCATGGGGCAGCTGCGGCTCAGGGGCTGGAACGGGTCGTTCGAGCCTCAGCTTCTGTCCAAGTGTCCTTGGGCAAGATACTTGCTCCTGATCATCAAGCTCTTTGCCTCTGTGTATGAGTGTGTGTCAGTGAGAGGTAAAGCGCTTTGGATAAAAGTACAATATAAATGCAGACCTCTGTTGCTCTGTATTTGATTTACAGTAAATCCCTCTTGTAACTAAACCTGCCAGTTTCACTTGGAAATACTCAAGATAAAGATAATTGTTCACATACAAACATTTATGCTAGCTTTACAGGCTGTTCTCACACACTGTTTGTAGCTATCCCTGAAAAGTAATGCACTATAATTTGTGTATAACCCATGTAATCAATTCGTATGTAATCCACGTAATTGTGAGCCAAGAAGGGTGATGTAGTATAAAGAGCGACAAAGTCTGCATGGGAGCAGGTCAGGTTGGACGAGTGGGTCGAAAAACACAAGAGACCACTGATTAGTCTTCTGTGTGAAACTAAAAGTCAATGACTTATTTGTCACGTAACTTCCGTACTTAAGTAACACCACTTCCGTAGTTATTTTAAACCAAACCACGATCTTTTCCTAAACCTAACCAAGTAATTTTGTTTTTGACCACTAGTAGCACTATGGGTACGCTTATTTTTTTTTATGAACCCCGGTCGCGAAACACATTCCTGCCAATGGTTTAACTCTCCAATGAATCGCAACCTTAACGTGGTGGAGGGGTTTGCATGCAAGAGTGACCCTGGGAACTGTGTTGTCGGAGGCAATAGCTCCTGGTAGGCCTCCTGAGGCAAAGTGGTCCCAGGGGAGGGGCCAGACCAAGCGCAATTCACCTACACTATATGAATCGGCCAGAAAAGAGTTGTAGTAACTTGCCCGGAAAAGGGAAATCAGGGCTCCCATCTGGAGCCGGACCTAGGAGGGGAGCTCGCCGGCGGGTGTCTGATGGCTGGGCTTTAACACATGGGGCTTGGCCGGGCACAGCCGGAAACTTCTTAATGGAGCCGTCACCCTGTGGGCCCATTACTCGCAGGGATATGCATCGGGGTCGGATGCAATGTGAGCCAGGCAGCAGGTAAAGGCAGGGACCTGGGTGAGCCGACCCCTAGCATCGCAGACTGGCTTCAGGGATGTGGAAAGTCACCTCTCTGGCGGGGAACGAACCGGAGCTGGTGCGGAAGGTTGAGTGGTATCAACTAGATAAAGCTGGACTCCACACATAGCATAACAACTCTAGGCTTTTCCAGAATTGCCCAGGGTGAAAGGCGCCAGGCGGGTGTGGGGATACTCATGAGCCCCCGGTGCCGCTGTGTTGGAGTTCTCCCCAGGGAACACGAGGGTCGCCTCTATGCAACTGTCAGTCACTGAGAAGAAGTCTCTGACTGTTGTTTGTGCTTATCCACCAAACAGCAGCTCGGAGTACCCGGCCTTCTTGAAGTCTCTGCATGGCGTCCTGGAAAGAGCGCCGACTGGGGACTCTATAGTTCTGCTGGGGGACGCTCACATGGGCAAGGATAGAGAAACCGGAAGGGGGGTGATTGGGAGGAACGGCGTGCCTGATCTGAAACGCCATAACGAACACCATGTTCGTGCATAGGGCCATTCATAAGTGTACTTGGTACCAGAACACCCTGGCCAAAGATTGATGATAGATGTGAACTGGAAACGTCTGGCTGAGTCCCCTGTCCGCAAGGTCTCCAATTCCCACCTCTGGAAGGATTTTTCACACATCCCGGGGGATACCTGCGGGCGGTATATTCTAATGAACCTGCATGTGACATAGGAAGGGGAGCCAAATCTGAATGGCTTGTTGAATCACATGTTTTCTGATTGAGGCAGCCCACAAAAAAACTGACTGGTTTGTCTTATTTCACAGTTTGTGGGCTGGTAGGTACTCCAGATACCCAACTGTATGTGCTACAAGCACTGAAAAAGTGAGATTTTTACGATATTTTCCCTTTAAGTATTTCCATTTCATGCCACTTCCTTTTACTCTACTAGATTTAGTAGGGTAGAAGTTTTACTCATCTACATTTAGTTTACACCTTTGGACCTAGTGTATAAGCCAGTTAGTAATAGATTAGCAGATTTATAAAGAAAGTAACAATCTCAAAGGGACCATTCTGGATAGTGACTAGCTTTGAAACTATAAGCATATTATGATGGTGATACATCTGTAAAAGGTATTAGGCCTATTACATGTAAAATGTGTTATGAGTGGCAGATTCATCTGTAAACCAAAAGATTATTTTCTTTTGCCCAGTTTCACTCCCTTTTCCTCTATTTTTTTATCAGACATTTTCAATAATCACACCATAAAAACACCAATAACAGTTTGGATTACAAACTAGATTTGATAAAACCAGAGCAGGGAACAATCCATGGCAACTTTACAGTATTCCTGCAGGACTGGGAGAAATAAGAAATCTGTTTGAGATGTTCCCTCCAACACTCTTAAGCGTAATGATGAAGAATTGACTTACTTATACTCTCAAGATGATACTGTAAAATAAATTATACAACAATACTGACACTACTCTTCATTATCTCGTCATTCTGTGCAGAGTACATGATCTGACCATCATCTAACCATCCTGCAGAGCAGCCACTGCTCGCTGCAGATACTAACAGACAAGCTGTCCTCTTCTGTCCCCATTAGGTGGCGCTGTGTGCCAGCTCCTGTCTCTGACACCATCCCATGATGATGTGCCTTGCATCATATATACAGTATCACACGGCTGCCTCTGATGCAGAACTTGGGGCTTACAGTACAAGACTGCTAACAATTAAACTAAAATGGCATCCTATTGGTGTCCGGCCGCTCTCTTTTGCATCGGGGCAATTAACCTGCAAATAATACAATGAGCACAAGTCTCTCTCCTCATCCAACACACACACACATACACACGCATACACACACACACACACGCACACACACACACGCACACACACAGCCCCCTCCCTCCCTGAGCTCACAGCCCCTCAGGCCACAGAGAGCCATTGGATTAGAGGATGCTAGCAGAGATAGTTTAACGTAATGAACCATCAAGATGACGACTATTAAAGATGATTTGCAGTGTTCCAGTGCAGAGAGGAGATAGGAAGAGCAACCTGAGTTTGGCTGACAGTAGTGTTAACTCTTTATTCTGTCATTGTTGGCCAGATAAAGATTAGAAGGTCCATTTTCTTTCTCAGACAAGAAAGACATGATAAATGGAGCAAGTTGGTTGACACAGTTTTGAACGATGGGAGTAGGTCTTTAGAGACATGGCACATTAGGCCACTAACCAGTATGTTCCCAGCATGCATCTGAGGGATGCTGATGCAAAAAAGAGAGTCGAATTCAGCAATAGAAGAGCCAATTGAGGACAAAATTCTTTCAATGTGGATCGTTGCACAGTAAAAACAAGTCCACTGCAGGATTTCACTATTCCACTATATTTGATTGACAGAGAGACTAAATATAGAATTGACAGCCTTGTATTTACATTCATCTATTGATGAAATCTCTATCTATCTATCTATCTATCTATCTATCTATCTATCTATCTATCTATCTATCTATCTATCTATCTATCTATCTAATTCTATATTTACAGTATATATATATAAAATTATGTACAAACTATTTAACTGAAATCTTTCAGCTTTCATGAAATATTTATGTTTGAAGGCCAGATTCTGGCCACAGGCTGTATGTATATGCAACACTTGTATATACAGTATGTGCGTGTATATATCTTCTTTTCCCTTTTTTCCACTTGTCCCCTACTTTTTTTTATTCATATGTGCCAATAGTCTAAATGATTCTGAATGCTTTGTAAATAGGGAAACATTTGGAAAAAAATCCCTTAAAGTTGCAAATTCCCAGCAAACAAATCCTGTTTTAATGTGATATGACTAATGAAATAACACTGATTTGGACTCTACTGACCTGTGAATTGGATGTTTAATTAGTGCTGATTCAGGTAGTCGGATCAGCAGAAAATGAATCAACAAACCACTTAATTTTGAGAATTTTCTTCTTTTCTCCGTTTGAATATTTCTGAGATTTGGACAGTTGCTGGGAGAAAATAAGCAATATAAATGTCATCTTTGGCATTTTATAGGCTTAATGATTACTCAATTCATGTAAAAAAAAAAATAAATGCGAAAATTCACTCTTGGAATTAGGAGTGTGACAAAAATAACCTTGTCCACAATGTCGTGTCTGCACATCCCAAAATTATGTAAGGTGCTTTGGAAAAAAGGCAAAAACAATATTGAAACTCTGAGACGTCTCAAAGTTTCATATTGTAAACACTGTAAATAACTTGATGTGTACATGTCATGCAAGTGATTAACACTTGGGTTTGATCAGGTGACGTCCATGTGCAGGCCCCTTTTTTTTTTGATAAAATAATTTTTTACTCAAGGTCTACTCGGGTTTTCCCTGAGATTTTTTTTATGAAGACAGTGAGATGAGGTTGAAAGCTCTGGAAAAAAAAAGCTAGTTAGCGGACCTTGATTATTTTGAGAAATAAAAAATAATTCCAGGTGCAGTTTGAATCACACCTGCAGATAGAATTGATGGCATTTTATAAACTTCATTAATTACTTTGCTTTACTTAAAAATGTCAACATGAACGTTCATTCTTGACCTCTGAAATAGTAGCTTGACTAAAAATAAACTTGACTTAAGGTCTAATTACGAGCTTTCCGAATCACACGTAGGACTGATTATATCAAAAACAGCAAAATGATTCCTTAAAACTAAAATCTCCAAAAGCTCAGAGCATGATATGAAATACCTAACAACAAAACAGGGGCCAGAGCTTATAGCAGTTTTCTGATGTCAGATATAATCATTTCATGTAGTTATGTAGCAAAACGTCTGCTGGGTTATGAGTCCTGTTTTATTCTGATACGTAGACATTTTGCAGCGTGTACTGTACTGAACCTGCTGTGTCTCCTGTTGTGATGCAGGCCTCGCCTCTCAGCCTTTATTTACCACCGAGCAACACGAGCATGAATGTGAAGACCGAGCGGAGCCCCTCACCGCCGTCTGCAGACCTCACTCAATCTCCCAATATCTCTGCAAGCAGAAGACCAGATTGAATTTTCCTCCGGAGTCTCCCAGGATGAGAGCGGACGTCACTGGAGGATACTTCCCTCTCTACGCCTCCTGCTGCGGCCTTATAGATGCACGCCTCAGATATTTCTCCCCAGACGGGAGCGAAGGCGTCGGGCCGTACTGCGGGAACGCTCTGGATTCGCTTTAGATTTTACATCTAGTCAACAGTGGGAATTCACTGATAAACAAAAGAAAGTCCATCTGGCATGAAACGCAGCGTCCTCAGAGAGCAGGAGCGTGTTTTCTAGATTGGAGTTCTTATAGCTGATCCCCAATATAGAGATAGTCACACAAAAGGAACAAAGCGCTCTGTGTTTGCCTCTACATTCTTTGATAATTTCAGAGCTAATTTCCCCCATTGTCATTTCAGCAACCACTGTGGCCCATCTATTTGTGTGTGTGTGCGTGTTCTGTAAGCAGGATAGGAGAATAAATATTTACCATCTGTGGTGTTTTTTTTCCTCCCCTCTCTCTCCCTCTCCACCACGCAAAATTCCAGCACTTTTTTTTTTTTTTTTTTTTATCAGTGCTGGAGTTCAGCCATGGGCCTTTTTAATTTTCTGCTTTTGTGTTTTTAGCTGAGATTGACAGGCTGCTCTCTCCCTGGAGCATTGTTCTATTAATCTGTTTAATATGCTACAGAAACATTCGAGTGCCGGAACAGGCAGCCGGGGTAATGGAAATCGCAGCAGGTAAAGGCGGGCTTGCATATCTGACGACTGGAGAGGGGGCAAGAGAGGCGCAATAGTCGACTCGGCGTGGCACGGTAATGCTGTTTGAAACCCCCCACCCCACCTCCCCACCTGGTGACCTTGCATGGATAGAAAGGCAGATGGACAGAGTGCGTCCCTTCACATATTGTTGCTCGAAAGCAAATGGCTCTCCCCGGCGTCGCTCGTCACTTGCCATCGGCCCTCTCCTCCACGTCCCTGTGCAGATTCTTCACAAGATGCACGGTTTAAAAACAAGGCTCGCTGACTTCCAGCGTGCCATCTCTAAGCGCTGAACTGGAGCGGCATGGGGGTAAGAGTGAGGCATGTGCATTGAGAAGTGACCGCCAGCTGAGCGCTATATGTTGAAAATGGTAAGTAAATGCCAATGTATAATTGTGCACCCCCCCGCGCCCCCCCTCCATCCTCCCTTTTTTCCTCCTCCCACCCCCTCCTGCTGAGGCAATGAGTTGTGGTTTAATTAACTCTGCCTTAATGGGTGCACAGCAAGACGGAGGTGGGGTGGAGGGGGGGGTTGGAGGTCACAGGTTTGCGGCGTGTGGCGCTCCGTAACGGCGCTGTCCCCGAGAGATAAGCTGGAAACTGTTCACTTCCCTCCAACAAAAAAAGCTCTGCCCCCGACATCCTGCCTGGGCGAAAGACAGTGGACACTGTGCGGAGACAATGAGAGTCCAGCTTGTAGGCTGAAGAGTGAATAGACCGAGCGGAGCGCTAATGACATGAGAGCGAGATAAGTATGTACAGGAATTCAACCTCAAAGCCTTTACAGTTTTTGCAGACAAGGTCTAACCCTCGCTTTATCCCCCCACGTAATGCAGAGAGCATAATGTGCTGATACTCTGACTTAGGTTAAGCTTTTGATCAGCCTGTTATCCCGGACTGGCCTGGGGATAAAAAACAAAGGAGTCACAACTGGATTTTCGGAGCACGATGACACTAAGAGCAAAGATATTCTGGGGGAAGGATTTGTCACTTTTCCTTTTTCCCTGGACTGACAGAGAAGACCTCAAAAGAAACAAATCCATGGTGGTGGAATGAATCATTTATTCCTCTAACCGCCATCATCGCCAATCATTCCCTACAAAATAATGCTCAAGTCACATGATTGATTTTGAAGCCAGATGAAAATTACACATGCACTTGACTTCAACAGAAGCTTTTAGTTGCAACTTTTAATGAGGTGAAACTCTAATCCAGACCTCTCACTCCATCCCAGACGTTGTTGTCATAACACCGTGTCCAAATCTGGGATGCTGGGAAAATGCTGCCGCCTGATATCTCCCCTGCCAGTGTTTGGTTCTATTAACACCACCCCTCTGCCTTTATCTCAGCCACGTAACTGAACCTGTATATCTGCCATTACAGAAAAAAAAGCTACTGTGCCAAAAAGAAATTAGGAGGCCTGATGAAAAGCGATCGGAAGGGAAGTTGTGAAGCTGCAAAGGGGCCTCAGATCAAAGCGAGCCACCGGTAATTAGAATACATGCTGAAGAGAAGCCGACGTCTGCACAAATCAGGATTTTAGCTGGAAAATTACCTGTTGAGCTGTTCAAATAATATATGAGAGCCATGTCTTGGTGAAGTGGGGGAGACTGAGCTCTGCGAAGTCAGGCTCACCGGTCGCCTTGCTTTCCCAAGGCAGCGTGACAGACATCGAAAAGAAGAAATAATCTCACCTATTTTCAGTTTCTCTCTATATATTTCAGCCTGCCTTAGTGGAACTCTTTCTTTACCCCCGCCCCTTTCCCCAAGGACAATTTTCTTTCATGGCTTTACTCGCATTTTGAGCATCTTTTGTTGCTATCTGCTTTTCTGGTCTGCGCTGCCTCGCACATTAGATTCACAGCTCCTTTTGATATTATCTGTATGGATGACTTTTAGTTATAAGTTTAATGTCGAAAAAAAGACAACACGGGTCACTTACATACATATTACATAACTATGATCTCTTGGTATACTTAAAAAAATAAACCACATGGGAGACAATCAATCGTTGCTTTTCCTGTGGTATTGCAGGCCTGCATGAATTAAGACCACTTTTCCCATAAGCTTTAAAACATCCTTTCACAAACTTGTGGACGTCAATAAATGTTTTCTTAAGTCTTTCGCTCTTTGTATCATCTGCCATTGCCACAAACATCAAACCTTCAGCTTCATTGTGCTCTGGGTGAATGCTGACATGTAGTGTAAAGCGCTTTGAGTGGGCGGAAGACTAGAAAAGCACTATATAAATGCAAGTCCATTTACCATTTATCATCACCAGTGCATTTCTCCTAGCAGTGAAAACGCCAGCTGCGATCACTGCCGCAAACACCTCTAAGGCGCGACTCAAAACAGACCTGCAGAGGTGCAACACATCCTGTTGGAGGCAAGGATAACGGTTGATGTCACTGTCCTCGCACCGAACCGCGAACACACACCCAAAAGTGTCCCATATGCCCTGGAAGTGGTGGAGGTCCATGCGTTAGGTTCAGCTTCTCCCTCTCAGCCGTTGAAGTATGAGGTGGTGTTCCTGGATGGGGCAAGGTGCTGGAAACCGGGCCAGTCATGGATCGGCCGTAGGCATCGGCCATGGCTGATCCAGGTTGCTGCCCTACAAGTCTGGCCTCGGTACCACCTGGTGCCAGGGCCCACGTGGTGCCACTCTGGTAGCAATCTTGATTCTGCAGAGCAGCTGCATCAACTGCCTCAGAGGCAGGAAGACATGGAGCAGGCTAGGAGGGCCATACTGGATGAGAACCAGAGAGAACATTATGCAATGCACAGTGGAGTTATCCAATAGCGAAGCCCGTTAGAGGGCGTACAAAATACAACCTCAGTTACAGATAGTGACCATACTCACTCAGAAACTGTGCAAAATGTGTTTCCCACAAACACCCAGTCTCTTCACATCCCAGCTAGTGAGGGTGGCAGATAACTAGCAGTCCATGTAAGTGAAATTACCAACAGAAAACACAACTTTGGGTTTCAAACTGAATTGATAAGCAGTAACTTAACAGACTAAGACCACCCAAATTAAGTATTCATAAATGTCATTTACATGGCCTAGTAAAGTTCAATCAATATTTGTGAACATGAGCTCCTCTCTCTCTCAAAGCCAGGAACCAGTGAAGTATGTCTCAAACTTGTGATGTCATAGGGTTTAAAGTCTGGAACTGCTCTATAGATATTGAATGGCTGATTTCGTGGACTTTTCGTTTCTTTCTTTTTTTTTTTTTTATACCAAATGAGCTTTATTCTATTATAGTGTTGTCAGTTGTGAAACAGAAAATGTTCCCATATACTCAGAACATTCCCCTGGCTGCTCTCAGTGTCATCTAGAATATCTCTCCCAATTCATTGTCTATGGAGCAGCTCCACACTTTATATCCTATACGACATCACACGTTTGAGTTTTAGCACTCTAGTTTTTGGATTTGGGAGAGAGTTGTTCATGTTTACTAATATTTTTTTGGACTGTCCATAGACCTCATAGGAATAACAATTGCTTTGCCGCTTTTTTCCCACATGCTATGTCTCTTGTTCACTTTAGTCCCACCCATCCAGGAACTTGGTAGGTTACAGTACTCATCACCAATTAACTAATACAGAAGACTGATACGTAGCTAACCAGTATGAAACACATGCTAATTTATTATGCACAAGACATTATCGTGCTAGTCCATATTTAAAAATATAAATTTGTAACTAAAAATGTCAAATGAAACAACATAACAATAATAATACCACATGTTTGTATTTCTTGCATCAACATACCCTTTTCTGCAAACCTTGTGCTTGCACTAACATTGAACAACTCATCCAGAAATACCACGTGGTAAAAAATAAAATCATGTTTCACTTGTAGATCAGAGGGTTTCTGTTGCTGTCTGAATGTCTTTGCAGCCACCTGCACATATACTGTATACTTGCACTCAGAGAGTATACACACAATTATGTGAAGTCACTGTTGAGGTTCGAAATGAACTACAGTGCTGCTGTTTCAGAATGACTTGGCTTTGCCTTCCAGGCGATGTTGTGGGTACCTGTGTGTTTGTGTGTGTGTGTGTTTATTTGTGCACAGTGTTTGCAGTGGCAGTCCGAGACTCGGCATGCTGTAAATGTCACCCGTCATCAGGCGTTTGTGCAGCGTGTGCCCTTGTAGGAAGGGGAAAGTGCCGATGTTGCAGATCCCAGCCTTTGATTTAGACACGAAAGGCAGACCGGCAGCAAACGCACTGAGGCGTGAAGGTAAATTCCCATAATTCACAGCTGAAAGGTTAGCCAGTGGTGCGCTTTGCTCCTCCCTCATGTTAGTTGCTAACAAATGTCACCTGATTGAAATAAGCACAGTTATACATTTTATGTGTGAGTGTGTGTTTGCTGGTACGGCTCCTCTAAAATATGATATACCGTGTTTTGTCAGAGGCTCTCATACAGAGTAAATCTGCAGTGTTGGTCTGCATCAGCACAGACGTCGTCCTGTGGCACCTTCAGTCAGCCAGTTCATGAACACTACAAGGGCAGCAGCCACAGTGATACGTGTTCTCCACAGACACACTACCCACCAAGGACCATTAAGGCCAATACACAACCCGGTCTCATTCCCAGGGCGTCAAATACAGAGGCTTTGTCACGGCCGTCAGCGTGTGATACTTCAGCACCAGTATGAGACGCACCGGGCTTTCCATCAACTACCATGTAAAAGGGCTGTCAAAGTTAACGCAATGATAACGTGTTCACACAAATTCGTTTTAACGCCACTAATTTCTTTTAACACATTAACGCAACTGCATGAAATAATTCGGATCATATCCAGCGACTGCACATACTGTACGCCTTCGAGAGCAACAGCTTGTATGAAGACCAGAAAGCAAAAGTAGCGGGGGGAGTTGGGTCAGACTATGACTGTTGCGCTCACCCAGAGACTATATTGGACTCTCAGCAATCCCCAAGTTACCTCGGGCTGACCAGCAGTAGGAACTTTGATCGTATGCATTGACTGTTATGAAGACAGAGGAGAGACATTTTGCTGAAGCGTACGGCGAGCACTTTAAGCAAGTAGCAAAACAGTGGAACACTGAACTATAGGGCTGTACCAAATAGGTCGAAGCTTCATTCATAACGTTGACATCCAATTTATTATTATTAATACCTTACAGAAACATTGCGAGAGAAGTCCACAGATCTCTCTCTCTCTTACACATGTAGCGCTCAATCTGTCTCTGTAACGTTAATTGTCTCAGTTTAATCCAAAAGTCTAAATGTATTAAAAAAAAAGGTAGTTGTAATCATTTCCAAAATTCACATATTTTTATCTAATGGAATATTCTGCTTCGATCCATATTTGTTGGCATTTATACTTTCAAAAACAACATTTTCACTGTGGTCAAAAAAACACAAAACATAGCAGACAGTGGTTGATGCTATAGTAATACTTGTATATACTGTCGTATAGAGAACCTTTAACCAATCAGTAGCCAGTGATGTATGTCATTTTCTGACACCATGGAAGCTAGTGGCAGTTGTTTGGAGCCATTACTTCATGTTTTTCACCACAATTGAAGAGATATGCCAATTTATGTAAGAGTTGTTATTTTTGTAAGTCGACTCAGAACTAACTGTGCAGCTGTGTTGATCTTATTCTTATCCATGTTTTTCACCATTTTTTTGTTGTTGTTGTTGTAACTAGCATGAAAGAAGTGGATGGCAAGCAGGAGAGATGACACATTTAAAAGATTTAAAGTGACTATTACAGGAAGCAGAAGAAGTTTTTACTGTCTCTGGTGATGCATTCAATGACCGGAGTAAATACTAGTAAAATCAGTAAAGTGCCTGTACCTGCAGCAACAATTCAACGGGTGTCTCCAGAGTTATATTTGCCCAATACTCTGGCCTCAAGCTACTTGCCAAAATGGCGATAAACAAATTGAAGATTCAAAAAGTCCCCTCAGAAATTTACGTGTGACACCACAAACATGTTTTTCAGCTTATACGTCTTAGAACAACAACATTTTAACTTACCATTGGTTCCCTAATGTGTTTTGCACTTGGAGAGAAGAGCAAAAACGTGCCTTTATTTATAAGACAGTCACTAATTATTAGTTGAATTCTCACAGAGGAATGTGAACACAGACAAGAGCAGTTTTCCTTTTATTTCTCCTGCTCGGCCCCTCCTTTCTCTCCTGGAGCTAAATGAATATCCCCCCCACACAATTGAAAATACAGCATAAATTTTACATGACAGCCCCCTGGTTCATTACGGCCCATGAGTTATTAGCTAATTTGCGGCCGTGAAATTTCTAACCACTATGAGTGAACTGAGGTGTCAAGAGTTCGCTAAATGTGGTGCGTGGAATTTGATGTTTGATGGGCACCTTCTGGATAGGAGTGCAACGTGTGTGTGTATGAGTATGGTCGGAGATATGCAGGGATGTAGTTTAAGGATCACAGTGTATCACATTTTTTTTAAGTGATATCAATCTTAGTCTCTACATCCACACCATGCCTTGAAATTATAGAAAAAGAGACAGTGATATAGGAATAAATCATGGCAAAAAAAGTTTTTCATTTAATTGAAGGGAATGTTATGCAGTACATGTTAGGGTTTATTATCAAGTCATAATAATGAAAATAGCAACAATCTACTGGTTATGGCCATAAAGACTCTCTTAATCTGCAATCGAAACACATCATGCTTGTGGGTGTATGAAAAAAAACAATAAAGAAATCAACAAGGAGATTAATATGTCTTTAAGCGCCACCATCAGGCTACAGTGTGAGTGCTACAACAGGAATAAGTCCTAAAACCCAGAAATGAGTTAGCACTAGCAATTCCGGTTCCCTCGTCTGGAAGTCGATGGGTTTTTAGTTAGATGCCTGAAATAAGGTCTGTGGTTAACACAAGCTTAAAACATTTTTAACGTTTTGTTCTACGATATCTAATACGTCAATAAATACCTCATTCATGAATTATGAAGCTTTTATATATCTTAAAAAAGGTGGCTAAATTATACTACAATATGTCATCACGCCAACACATCCGCCTTTACAGCGCCCTAGTGACCGTGGTGTAGTTCATTTATAGCCTAATGTTAGCTTTTTACTTCTGGTGGTTGTATTCACACTTCAAAACTCATAAAAAAAATAGGTGTTAATTTGTGAAGATTATCTTGCTGAACAAAACGCTTAAGTACCATAAACGTGTGTTTGCCTCAGGGCTTATTTTCTGCAATAATCCAAAATCGGATGGAAAAATCCCATTGGCTTTTTGTCGAGGGGACAAGGGCGATGCTAACTTCTGGGGTGGCCGGGATTTATTATCAAAGGAAACTCTGTTCTTCATATATGTGGAATGATATGCTAGGATTTCTGCATGTTCAGCTGACCTGTTGCAATGACTGAAAGGCTCTCTGGGTTATTAAGTATTGTATTGCTTTGGCTTAGTTCTTTCAATGTGCAAAATTCTTAATGCTAAGAGGTACATCCTTACCTTTGAACACAAAATGTTGTCCTTACTGCACATACAAAGTGCAAAACACAAAATAACATACTCTTCAAAATATAATGGAATATAATGGAGTAAGGCTCTCAGGCATTCTGTATTGCTCTATCAAATATGTATTCTCCTGTAGATCAGCTTTTCTCATTTAATGTTATCCCTGCTGAGTCAAAACACATGTAGGCATGATCTATTCTTCCATCCTCTTTGGTGTCTTTTGTTTGGGGAAGTAAACTTTTTAAATGTGCATGTGAAACCTATTAACCTCAATGATACATTAATATATTAATAAAGTTATAAAATCCTGGATTTTAATAGCACATATGTGTTTCAGCAAGATTTATGCTCATGTTCAAAACTTTCTGCACATTTAAATGTCCCACATATCTGAAAAATATTAATATTTTGAAAAAAGGTCGTAACATTACAAGAGTAAAGTCGTAATTTAATGAGAATAAAGTCATAATATTTCAAGAAAAACTCTACCTGGCATATAGTCTGCTGAGCATTACGTTATTGCTCTGCTGGTAGTATCCCCTTCAGACCGTCTGACAGACACAGAACTCCAAATGGGACTCTGCTCTCTGGATGAGACAAAATTTGTGTGCTGCTCTTCATCGGAGGTGGAACACACCGAAAACACTTCTGATCAGGCATCGGTGTTCTGTTACTTCCACTGCTTCTCCCCTTCTTCTCTTCAAAACCTAAAAAAAAACTAACGACTTACAGAATGTGTGCATGTGGGTCTGTGGGTTTGAGAGAAAAAAGTACAAGTGAGTCGAGGTAAAACCCCTCCCAGTCTTCCTGAGGTGAGAAACAAAAGAAACAGTGCTCTATGCAGGCCCAGTGTCCCGCTGTGGGAAAAGCTTAGCAGCAGCTCAGGTCAGCAAGGTGAGGGCTGTTCGGCTCGGCTGCTGCCCGGGGCCGACCTCACCGCTGCCAGCCTTCTAGGAAATTACAGCAGGGGCCGAGAAGCAGCTCCCACTCCCCCGGCTCTCTGCACTACACACATACACACAGACACACAGAAAGTGTGCCATTTGCACCACCGAATTCTAGCAAGCGTGTGTATATACAGTATATGGTGATATAGGGGTCAGAGTTCTGTGATCATGAGGTAATCAGTCACTGATCGATGTTGGGCACATTACTTGGAAAATGTAATCAGTTACTCTTTACCTATTACTCATAATCAGACACATCTTATACTTTATTCCTTAATACATAAACATCCTATATTCAGTTGATGGTCATTTGTATTTCTGAAAATGTTCCATGTTTACTGTTCTAAAATAAATGAGCCCTAGCTATTAGAATTTGCACCTTTCTTGATTTTAACAAAGTTAAACAACAATTAATTGATTTGAGGTCAAAATACTACAACTCCCATTAAAATATATCAGTGTTCAACAAACATGTTTCTCCCTCTATCCTTCTTTTCCATGATGTCACCTCTTTCTTTTCTTTTGTCGGATCATCCTTTAACAATGTACGAGGATGTGCTATCATTACTGCCATCTCTTCATTAGGGAAAAGGATCCTTACACCTCATCTGGCCTATAGTCTATGCTGGTGACAGTTAACCTGCGATGGTCTTGGGGCTCGTGGGGAAATGGTGTTTGTTAAAGGCCAGTAAAAACAGAAGTATTAACCCTTTAAGACTCTCACCCTGTAAAAAGCAATGAATGAGAAAGCCTTTATTTTTTATTTTTTCCTTTTGCGGTTCTTAGCCGCTTGGGCGCTGCAATTTCTGTATATCTATATCAGATTTGCTCATTGATACGAGATCCTCTTCTTGAGTTATTCTACAAAAAAACACACAAGTATGTCCTCTACATTCAATCACGTCAAAGCGTTTGGGCAGAAGTTGCATCGGCCCCTGTATCAGAGCTAAATATGGCTTTGTTGAATTGTTATTACTAGTATAACTTTACCCAATAACTGATTATATTTTTCTTTAACTGACTACATTTTTATTGACTGCATTGAACAAAAGCCTAAAAAGTACACTGATTATTTTCAACATAAATGTTTTTGGGGTCAAATGATAAAAAAAAATAGTATAAAAATCTACCTTTACCCAACCCAACTGGTTGAGCATGTTTTTGTTTTTTTTAAATAAGTTTTTTTTGGTTTGCATAAACATGATTCTGTTCAGTAATTCCTCTGACATTAAGCTAAACCACTAAACAACATACTAAATATGATTATTTTTGAAAGGTACACCATAAACATACCAAAACCATTTCTCTTTTCGGCTAACTTCCCGGAAGGAAGTGAGCTAAAAAAGAGGTCTGGTTTAGTACCTTTTTTCCGCATAACATACTTACCAAGTGCTGGAGATTACTTGATCAGCTAAATAAAAACACATTTTTTCAACAGGATATCAATTCAAAATGTGCTCTATACCGAATATGTGTCTTGCATCTGCATGTACAGTACAGAAGACTTTCTGGACCAGCAGCTTGGGACACCCTCTCCATCCCTTTGTTTCTATGTCTGAAACACTTTCCCCCTGGTAAAATCATGCTCTCACTCTTTGCTCTACTCCACAATCCCATTTCTTATCTGTGTCTCCCATGTTCAAGAGGACCCTGGCAGCTTAGCTCAATCCTTTGAAAACACTGATATTAAAAGAGAGAGATGCTGGGAAGAAAGATGGCGACACAGCCCACCTCACCCCCTCCATTTACCCTGGCTGAACCTTCTGTCCTGTTAGCAGGTGTGTGTGTGTGTGTGTGTGTGTGTGTGTGTGTGCTTCATCCAACCAACCACCAACACAGACACACACCATGTCACATGTGCACACACATAATTCTGAAAATACTATTAAATTCATTGCCATTGTTGTGTTTTACACACACACACACACACTGGAAGAACATTAATCCTCCAATCTACATAGGCACTGGTCGCCTCAGGGGCTGGTGGGAGGGGGGGGGGGGGGGGG